>JBAMIG010000012.1:9997701-10009555 GCA_037177335.1 Kiunga ballochi
GGAGACCAGTATCATGTGGTAAACAACAGCATTATGAGTGAAGTTTCTGCCATAAAGTGATGCAACATGTCTCAGAACCAGTATGTATCAAATATGCGACATCCGACCATAAGGGGTTAACCTCATGTTTTTTGTACTACAGCGCTGGTTCAAGCAAAATGGTACCAAACAAAATGTCTGAAGTCATGGCTAATCTTCTCCGGAGCAGGTAATATTCTGGATAAGTGATTAACCAGGACATAAAAATGCCTCCTGACCTATCAGTTCTCTTAGAAAATGCCCTGAAAGACAGTAAGAGGGACTTTTCTGGGGATAGAAACATCCATTTGATGAAGAATTTAATCTTTGTTGCAGACTGCTTTAAAGTATGTTGTTCTTCTTTTTCTTGACTTGTTTCCAATTCTGTCTTTCTCCACAAGAGCTGCATCTGAAAAAAAGAGCTAATGATGATGCTCCCACATTGCAGAACTGCAGAACCTTGAATTAATGGAACCAACAACTCACGCTGGTGAGGAATAAATATTCCGACACAAAACGGGATGCTAGTCCTCAAAAGAACTGAATGAAGACTAAAAAAAACAAATAAAGGAAACGAGAAAGTACTGTGTCTGAAACGCCTGGTCTTTATAAGATGAAATTGAGTGATCAGAAAGCTGTCCTTTTATATTGTCTGATGAATTCATTTAGTATAATGTCACAAATTTACACACTAACAGAGTTGACAGTTGTCTACCTGCATTTCATCTTGCCTATTGCTGAGTCAACAGTGTTGCTTTTAGTCTAGATAATGTGTTTGATTCCTTCTATTTCGAAAGAATAATTGTCTGCTTCTCCATGGGTGAGTAGGCTCTGCAAGATTTCTACATGTTGGTCAAAGGCTGCAAACACCACCCCTTTTATTTGAGTGCACACTGATCATCAAGGGAACAGCCTGGATTGAATTACAGAGTTAATAACCAGCTAATCACTCCTCATAGTACAGACCTCGGGTCACAGTAATTCAAAGAGCCTAAATCAAAAGCAACTGTACTTCTTTTTGTCTCTTGAAAATGTTTTGTCTCTCATCCAAAAGCTTGACTTTAAAACTGACTGGTGAAGATTTCCAAGCCTAAAAGCTGTTTGACCATTCACACAGATGTCTAAGTGTAGTTGACCTACCCAGCAATCCTCTGGGTTGCTAATGGGCTTAAACTTGCTCACTGACACCTAAATTGATAGTATGAGACATGATGAGTAGATATGTGAGACCCTCATTTTAGAAAAATGTTTCATTATATCAGTTATGATATTATGTACATTTGTAAAGTGTTTCTTTCAATAAAATGTGCTAATATGATCTGTCAGCTGGGGCAGCCTGACCTGTTATAAGATGCCCGTCAGCAGGGCAAAGTGAACTTTCGTGTAGACACATTTTTGCATTATCAGACCTTTTGAACTGGTCATTGAACTGACCACCTGGAGAGGAAATGTATTCTGCTTTTTTACACATTTACAATAACACTATTAAGAGACTGCAAGAAGGAACACTGTTATTTCTAAACAGCATAATTAAAAGTGTCATGTTAAAACTCATTGCAGGTAAAATGTGGCCTTTCTATTTTACTGGTATCTGCTGGGTGATTTTAATTGGGGAAGATTGTTTTAGATGCCAACAACCCACAATAGAATGTGTCATTCTTTCCTTGCTGCTTTATTGATGGTAATTTTGTATCCATCTTGCATCCAATGTCTAATCTTGACTTTTGTCTGATTTCTGTGTGGTTATTTTCTCTTTTTTTCATTTTTGATATTGTCGTCTTGAGAATCTTTATGGACACCGACAAAGAGAATTTTCAAATCTCCATATCTCAGAAGTTGTGTTAATAAAAGTCAACATTCCTTTTTTGTCCAGTCTGTATGTGATTTTAGGGAAATATACACATATTGAAGCTGTATTCTGAACTTTAAGACTGTTTTTAATGTTTAATGACACATTATGTGACTTAATAAACTTATAAACAACTCTAAAACGGTCACTGCCCAACACCATAAGTCTGAGAAACTGCACAAAACTTTGCAACTTTTTATTCAGTGGAGCTCAATCTACTTTCACATGACGTGGTGTTCAGTACACTGACAAAATACTTTAATGTCTCAAAAGATTGAACCTAAGCTGAGAGAAATTAGTGCAGTGTGAAATATTTCCACTGCAGTGATCCCATTGGAGATCAATGCATACAACACATTATTTGTGTTAATTGACTGCTATGAGTGAAATGGAGCATTGTTATTGCTATAAAAAAGTAAATCCCCACAGAATTAACAGAAGCAAAAAAATAATAATAATAATAATACAGTGTTGTTTGAGAAAATACTTGTAGGTGCTTTATTCTTCTGTACTGTTAGTTTTAACTGTTGTTTTCAACATTTATCAGATTGATTTAACCAAAGCCTCTTATGCTTTTCTGTAACTGGTAGAAAGTAATGTTTTTACTTCCACTGATGTTATAAAGTGACATAAAAACTCAGCAGACTGGTCAGAAACAATAAACACTTTTTGGTGTATTTTCAGTGACAAACACAGGCACCCGTTCTTGCTCTAAAAACTGGGGGCAGATTGCAAACCTGTGTGCACAGTTTACATATTTGTAGGCTAAGATTACAAATGAGCATACTTTAGAAACTGAAAAAAATACATTTAACCAGGGCTTTTTTCTTTCTCAATTGACCTGAGGTAAGATCAAGAGCACAGTTATTTTAACTGCCAACATATTTCATATCTTTGGAAAATCAGAGCAGGTTGCAGATTTCTACAGAACAGTGACAACACACTGCACATAGGTTTAATGTCACTGTAGTTTCTAAAGGGACTAAATTACATTCAGTCAAATCCCCCCAATATGAGGTGGTACCAAAATAAAAAGGCTGTAAAGTTGAATAATTTACAAGAAAAAAAATATTTATGCTTAGAAAAAGAGTCTAGCAAGAAGGGAAATGTGTAAAAATAAAGCCATATTTTGGAATTTATTGATCAACAGATGCTAAAAGAATAAACTTGGATTAGTTGCTCTTGAAAGTAAATAGTCTTGTCTGCAGTTAGATTGTAGGTTTGAATACGAGAGGTTACGGCACCTGAAGAGGAAATGGCTCTGAGGAACATCACTTATCTACAAATCTGCCACTGGAGCCAATCATAATCTAGCTCAAACCAAACTGCACATTTGCACCAAAGGAGTCAACAAACTCTTGAAATATGGAGGAAGTGCACACCAGCTGGGAGACTCACAGACCCTCATATTCTTGTAAAAGAGAATTAATATTCATCTCTTCAATCAGATCTTATTTTTATATGACTTATGAAGCTCTTACATCAATCAAAACTAAATTAGAAAACTAGATGATTCTTTCCTAAACTTACAATGCAGAATATTGAGGGGACTTGTTAAAAAAAGACATATGTGTTGTGAATCAAAATATAAAATACAGACCCAGCAAGATACTTGAGGTGATACACAGTCAATCTTGTGATGTGAAAGGCAAATTAGGCCAAGACAGACAATTGGCACTATGTTGAAAACTAGTGTAAACAGTATACGAGTCATGTGGAAGTGCAGCATGTGTTTCCAAAAAAAGGAATGGTTGTAAAAATGTGTGGAAATAATAAAACCTACTGTATGGAGTAAAGACAAACCTCATTCAAAACACATATACTAATTGTAAACAGGCTTCCAACCACACACACAAAGGCAAGAGCACAAATATTTTTGCAGAAGGAAAGTATAGACTGCTATTGGAAACACATTATAAAAGGGACATAAGATTACTCTGGTCTAATGTTACAATTGACGGAGTGGAAAGAGAGGGGAAGAGACAAAAAAAAAGAAAAGGGATAAATATAACAGCAAACTGACCAAAAGGCAAACTGATGTGCCACTAGAGTACAGATGTATGTTTATGCAGATAAATGTTCATGTCAGACTGTGTATATGTTTAGCAAGGAGAAGACATACAAGACAAATATATCAGGCTTCATCCAGCATTTCTTAGCTTGCTAAAACATGGATACAAAATCCATGTCTTCAGTAGGTGCTGGGATAAAACGTTTAATCAGTTTTACCTAACATTGCATCTTGTATTTTATTTATTTATTTATTTATTTGCTAGGGTTGGGTTGCTTTAAAGAGTTGCCAAAAACAGACATACAAACAAAGTGAGAGCTTCTTACCAAAGTCAGAATCATAGAAGAGGACAAACTTCTGCCAGCTGTACTCAGACACCACTTGCATGATGACCTCATTCAGATACACAGGTGGGCGAACCATGAGGGTGTAGTCATCAGCTCCAGCAACGCGACTGGTGGGCGGGCATGTGGAACGGGGTGTTCCCGCTGGGGATCGCTGGATAAAGAGGTGGGGGATGTGCATGGCATCGGCTAGAGTTTGAAGGCTGCCTGCCGACATGCAGCCAATGGAGCTGACGAGAGCCAGAATACCACGGTTCATCAGCTCACAGGCTGAATGTTGAGGAAAGAGGTAATGGAAGGAGAAAAAGAAGGGAAATATGTTAGTTTATATTTTATGTTTCATTTTATGCCAAAAACATGAGAACATTTGCAAATATGGCTAAATTTCCTGCCAGCTGTTACCATTTCTAGTTAACACAAAAGCTACTCAGTGTTAACTAGAAATGGAGGGATAAGTACATATAACCACAGATGCAGATGAGCAGTTTATGTATCAAATCCAAAATCCAACAAACAAAAAAATCTTCATCATCAATAATTTAGGCAAACACTTTAAGTGCCTCACTGGTAGAGCTAAATCATTTTCCAACAAAGCTCGAAAGAAAATGGCAATCTAATATAATGATTGCATCACAAAAACACATCACCATCCATCCCGTAAAATACAATTTGTGATATCCTTAGGGACTAAAGTAACCATTTAATACTGAAATAGAAAAATAAAAGTTCTAGAGTAAAATAAGCTGTCTTCTTTTCAGAGATTATCATCAATCTCCTTGTTTCTTGGGCCCTGGTACTTCTACCATGGCTTTGAGACCCCATGTGCTTATTTCACTTCCTTTCCTTTCCTCCTGGGACTCTCATGGTATCAAAAACACCTCTACCTCCTACCCTCTCACCCCTCTTCCCTGTTTCTCTTCTTGTCCAAAATAACCCCTCTAAGTGCTTACCTTTCAAACCCAATCATTTCAGAGACACAGTCTTGCAGTGATTTTCATTTTTGTTGCCTTACAGCACCACAGAATGCAATGCAATGTCCTTAGTTTGGAGTCATCTGCCCTCATCCCTGACCTCCTGTTGTACATGCCTCCTTTGAAGTCTTTTCCATTCAGCCATCACTCTTTTCACCAACTTTATTTAGCATCTTTTGCTTATATCCACTATTATCTGTCACTACAACCACCTTTTGATTCATTGCCACTTCAAAATGTCCTTCTCTCCCGGAGACCTCAACTTTGTCCGTATGACTTTGCCCCTTTTTTTCTATCCCTCATCAATCCAGATCTCTAATTCATTCCTACAGTCCTGCTCCTACAAGGCTCTTCTCTGTGCACTGTTGGAAGTGATTACTCACCTCTACTAGACTAGAACTTTATCTAAAAAGACACTAAATAAAACAAAAAGTACGGAGAATGTGTAAGGGACAAATGGAATATATATTAAAAAAATGCACGCACTTTGCAATGCCAGTGTATGATAACACACAAAGTCAGCTTGTTTAATGCCACCGGGAGTAATCTGTTGACTGTGCAGAAATGAAGCCAAAAAGAACAAAAAAAAGTAAGTCAAACAAAGAAAAGCTTGGGGAGACAGATTTATAATGCTGAGAGAGGCAGAATAAAACATTGTATGTGTGCATACATGTATGAGCAGGAAAACACAACAGAAACTTGATATGACAATGTGAGCTAGTTTAAATTATAACAGCCTAATGACTTAGATCTCAGAGTAATTTGTGGGGATGGATTTTCAAATTTTGTTTCTGTAATGACGCACGGTAGTGTCTGACTTACTTCTTTTCCAGTTAAACTATTTATTCTATTAATTTGACAGTTAAAATCTCATGAAATTGATCTGGGTGTTTTAGGTTTTATGATAATCCACTCAGCAGAACCCTGTAACCCTAAGTTGATTTGTCTTCTAAACAATTAGTCTTTTATTTTTTTTAATCAACAAGCATACAAAATTGTACTATATTTAAAATGTAAGGGGAATAATAAACTTGACAACAGATTATAAGGTAAATTAGCTGTAGTTCTCACTGTAGGAGTTCAGTGACATTTATCTAATTAGGAAGCAATAGCCTTAAATATATGAGAAACTCATTAAGTAATTAATAGCCAAAACATTGTAAGGAATGATTTTCCTTCTCTGAAAAAGCTGAAGGGTTATTTCAGTCATTCATTTCCCTGAGCATTGATGTAGATGATTAATGAGAAAAAGCTAATGCAGTTTCAATCTCACTGTCCATTGTACAAGTCCACATTTTGAGGAATTAATTAAAGTATAACAATATATGATTAAATTTAGCAAAGTCTCAGTATACTGCTTAGTCGTGGTCATTATTCTTAAAATCAATAAGCCAGTGATTTATCTTCTATCCAAGAGTAAGTTAGCATTTATGAACATATATGTCATTGAGTGGATGATGGAGGTGCAAATTTTAATTTCTCTATGTGGGCACTAACAGTGCATCAGTTGTGTGTATGTGAGTCTGCATTTCTCTAAATATTTAGGTCAAATCAGTCACCTTTCATAAGTAAAGTTATCCACACTTCAGATCCATATTAAAGCGGTCATGCTAACAAATGCTTTAGCTGCGTTGCTCTAGTCTAGCTATAAAGCATTAGCTAGCATTATCAAGGCTTTGGCTAATGGAAGGCTTTGCTAATCCGCTATTTATTAGGGCACTTTGGAGAATTAGTGCCCTCATCCCCTTTACATCACACACTCTTTAGTCTGTGGGGGGTTTCTAAGCACTTGGCTCATTAATACACTTTGTTAATGACTTAAAGGGCCCGTTGCGTTAACCCAGCCCAATTTTACATCACTCTGATGTAGGCAAGTTTAATGAGAGTGGAAAATGAGGACTTAGGGCAGTTGCAGCAAAATGTGAGTGCAATAAGAAGGATTTGTCAGAAATGCATGTATGCCCTCTGTGGTTTACAAAAATATAAATATCTATATGAGTCCTCCTTTAGTCCAGCCGGGGGCAGCTGTGGCACATGTGGGTAATTTTCTAACGGGCAAGTTTGTGGTCCCGGCTCTGGCGGTCCACATGTCAAAGTGTCTTTGAACCCCCAGTTGTGCTGTGTCACCGGTGTGTGAATATGCAAGTGTTTGTGTGAGCGCATGAGTGAATGTTTCGAAGAGTGTCGAAGCGCTTTGAGTAAACTGGTGTAGAAAAGTGTTATAAGTACCATTTACCATTTTCTTAGTTACTGGGTTGTACGTTGAGGCTTACAAGTGGCTTTTGTTAAAAAAACAAAACAAAAAAAAACTTTTTATAATGGGTTTAGGGTTTGTGAATGTAAACAAAGTTTAGCAATTTGCATTCCCTCACCTTTATTACAAATTTATCAACACACTAAACCACACTTATATACCACTTTCACAGCCAACATCTTGACATGCATTCCTCCCCTATAATACGTGAGCAGTACAGGCATAAGAGAAGTCTTTCTGGTGCCAAGCTTACAAAAAAAAAAAAAGAAAAAACCTGTCATTCACTCACCAATGGGTTTCATCTGATGGATGTAAATGTCAGTTATATAAATGGACATATATAAATATAAATGTTTACACAGTTGCAACCCTTCTTTGTGCATTTAACAAAAAAAGAACATTTGGGCACTCATTTTTCTGAAACATTTCAGTGTATGAATCTTAAAAAAATATTTTTTGATTATGAAAAACATACTTTTGCTAACTTATTGAACAGGAATTCAGGAGATTCTTGGAACAGAGTTTATTTACAAAGTTTGTTCAACTTGAAGTTAGAAAACAATGTTGTTGGAATATTCTGTTCTGGTTGAGTCTTCAAAATTGACACCATAAGCGTGGTGGACAGAACAGGATGTGACAGATATCATCCACCATGAGATTTGCTTGAAACAAAATAACAGAATGGCAAGTACTTTGTCACCGTGTAACAGCACAACATTATACCTTACTATACTCTGGCTTCGGAGACCAAAGTATCATGTTATGATTTGCACTAAAATCTTTCTCCAATTATTTAAGGTATAATGTGAATATTATGATGCTACATTTAAATGAAATTAAACCATTAATCTGGCAAAACTTGAATCTTTTTAGATAACTTGAAATTGAATAAGTGATTCATTGATATTGATTGGTATTTAAAAGAAACTAAATGATGAGTTTATTCATTCATCCATTCATGAGTCAAAATATTAGTTGTGACAAATTACTCTAGTCATCTATTTTTTTTTATCTTTTTTTTTTACTGTGTGATTTGTTTTTACCCATTTGCTTATCCTCTTTTCCTCCTAACTGATTTGATCAGAACTGTTGTCTGGGAAGTAAACAGCTTGTAAAACGAGTTAAATTGACACATGCCGTTGCTTTTTACATGCAGACATGTTAGTACGGGTTTTTGTATGTCAGTGTGTATTGTACATGTGTCGTTTGCAACAGAGCATGTTATTGGACTCTCTCTCCTACCTGTCGGTCTGTCAGAATAAATGGACTACAAGCACTTCACCTGCAGCCAGGTGTGACCAACTTTTCTCTCAGTACGTCTCTCCAAGCGGCTCTCCTCCCACTGCACGCTGACACACACCATACACTCTTTATCACACTCAGACATACTCCTGTAGTTTCTGTGGCCCAGTGACTGAGGATGGAAACCAGAGAGAAAGGTAGGAAGCAGGTAAATCGATACCTGAAGAAAACCGATGTGGGCATGTCTGCAACAGTAGAACATCTAAAGATAAATACTTTAAGAAACTTGAAAACCAAGACTTTGACTCAAATATAAATGCTTTTAATCTTCCCTTTCTATATAATGGATTCGATTTATATGTCAGCTATTACCTGAAACAACGGGAATCCAAACAGTTGGCACATGACATTTAGATAGAAATGAAGGAAATTAAAAAAAAATACTTTCACACTACATTTTATTTACTGTTGCCTGTGGCACACCAATAGTCGCAAGGTACCATTTGTAAAAACCAAGAACAGCAGCTTCACCAGCTGTTTGCATCATTATGCATAAATTTATTCATTCCTTTGTGTATAACTTTATCAATAATCTTTAGTGAACTTGTGCTCTGAGCAAAAAGTTTTATGATCAGACAACAATTCAAAGAGATGAACAATTAGTGGAGTTGTACCTCAAAATGACACTTTATTCTGAATTCAGCAGGAAATAAATAAAAAATTTAAGGACTATTAAAACATACTGTATTCTTCTTGAAAACTATCTCGCCAAAATCCTATTAACAACTTGAGAGAATGTCCCATCCAGACTATCAGTGGATTAATTCCCAGACTTAAACAAACACAGTGTCAAAAAGTGATAAAGATATTAAATCATTACAATCCAAGAACCTTCACCACACAGCTGGCACCTTTTTAAACAGCTGTATACTGTGAGTCAGTAACATCTGCTTTCTTTTCTCCCTCTTTAATCCACACATGCATAATTTTTCTGTTAAAGATAAATAGATTATGGGTGTTTTAGAACCATCTTCCTTCTGAATTCTAATGACAAAGTACTGGCTAAAACACTGGTTAACTTCCTGGAATCCATTCACCCCATTTTCCAGTCCACAGACTAAACAGACTTGACTAAGTACAAGCCTTCTGTATTTTTAGAGATTCTTAACACTAAATTGTTTTAGTGTTTTAAGTCAGGATTTGGTCCACAGTACTAAAACTGCCCCTGTCAAAGCATAATAGCATAAACATGGACAGCAGCACAGGTTCAGTTTTGGTACTTCTCATTTTTAGCCATGCTTTCGACACGTTGTACCCTAACATTCTAATAGACTGACTGTAAAATTGGATAGGAACCTCAGGTCTACTTCTGAACTGGCTTAAATTGTAATTGAAAGACAGGATTTGCTTTCAACTGGTAACTATGGCTCTATAAAAAAAAATAGTTAACCTGCAGTGTTCTCCAAGGGTCCATTCTATCCTGTTTTTGCACATTTACATGGAAACGGGAACAAACCACATTTCTCACCATAATTATGCCCATGACACTCAGCTCTATATTACTGCCTTGCCAGGGGATTCTGGGCCCTTGCAAACTTAAATGCATGCTTCAGTCAAATCAATAGGCTATGTGGATGAGTCAAAATTTTCCAGCCAAACAGAAATGAAACTGAAACAATTATTAATAGAAACAAAAACGACAATTTAAAGATTAGTTCCAAGCTTTAGTCAGCAATGTTAAAAGTAATTCTTGGTATCATTATACACAATGATCTATGTTTTTAGAGCTGTATTAAAGCAGTTACCAAATTCACATTTGATCAGCTACAGAACATAGTATATAAGGACACTCAACATGATCGGCGACTGTGAGCACAGCCAGCTACAACTACAAATGTTGTTACTCATGGCCGCATGCCAAAAACAAAAGGAAAAAAGAACGTGTCACTTTGGTTGTCAGATCTCTACACTGACTTCTTGTGATCCAAATACTGCATGTTTTGCTGCTGATGTACAACATTGTGAATGGTTTTGGTCCAATCTGTATATGATCTGCTGATGCTAATTGAGCAACCAAGGCTTCTAAAATCATCTGGATTAATGTTTCTTTCCGTCCCAAGAACTATGAATGAACAAGAAATATCAGCAAATAGTTTTTATGCTCCAACGAACTGGAAGAAAGTACCAGAAAGATGAAGAACAATACTGGAACTCTTTTGCAGAAAACCAACTGTAATGGACAGTTTAAAACTCAACCCAATGCATGTAAAATGATAGGAGTGAGGAAAGTATTTGGTCAGCTGTGTCCTCGCCATGAAAACAGATTCCATGTGGTACTTTAAAACCACAGAGAATACATTATGTTTGAGTAGTCAGCTCACATGAGGAATGAATACTGTGCAACTGCACACAATATATTGGTTATTTCCTGATGCAATATATAAAGTACAATGACAGAAATTGCAATTTATTTTTTAAACCATTTCTTTTCTGAACAACTTAAATAATGCTTTTCTATTTAGCAGCAATTGGCAGATGTTTTATTCAAAGCAGCTTACATGAGATAAGTGTTCAATAAGTGTAGAAATTTGAGTTGCAGGTTATACATGTAAATTATGCAATAACAAGAAGGAGCACTCCTTATAAGACAAGCTGATTAAAAGTACAACGAGCAACAATTGGTTGTAAGATGGGTGTGGAGTCATAATCAATAGTTCAGTTTCAGTAGACATGAACTTGCTACAGCAGTAACATGACCGAGAGTGTTTCTCCATGTCAAGTGTCATGCATGTACTTTTTACGGATGACATATTTGTTTCTGAGTATCATTTCATAATATCTGTTTAAGGCCACAGCCATGCATTGGGCCATACGCACCCCACACTCGGAGCAGCAGCAACACACGTTTACTCATAGTGCCGGTGGGCTGCTTGTGTTATACTATATAAATGCCTCAGTTTACGTCCATGTAAATGTGTGGCCTGTTGGTGTGGTAATATACACTCCTTGAGGGAATCAGGATGAGAAATAATGCAGCTAGAAAGGTAGAATAAATTAAAGATAATATAATTTTTCAACTCTCGTTTTCTTTTTTTTTTTAGAAATACATCATGTAGGCTGTCTGACTCCTGGCACTTCCTGTTGCTGAAAATACAAGAGCAACAA
>JBAMIG010000012.1:10033250-10054737 GCA_037177335.1 Kiunga ballochi
GCTCCCAGGACTCTGGTAGAGAACCCGAGCTTGAGATGAACAACCACCCGCCCTACCCAAGGAGATGGGAGGGTGGTGAGGGAGGAATTTTTTTTTTTATTATTGTTAGTGATATAGATTATATTTTTTAGATTATATATTTTTTTACTAAAATTCTTTCTATTAATGTTAAAATAGGATTGTTTCATAACATCACAAAAAAAGGTAGTAGTTTTTTAAAAGACATTACTTACATTACATTACCTACTTAAATCTAAGGTTTTTATTCTCCATTTTCTATCTGACAGTTAAATAGATATAAATGCAAGGGTCCATCACTTTTAAATCCCTAAATTACAGCTTCGTCAGTACCAGTGGTCATGTGAATATGACTAATGTCTGTAAAGTTACTACAATGGCAGGACATTTGTAATGTTAATAACCCAGGTTTAATGGGATCATAGTTCTCTTAATTTGTGAAGTGTACAGAATGAAGTGTGTCTGAAACATTTTTATCTTAAAGACTGTTGTGTTTTTTGCAAAAACATTTATTTAAAAACGAACAAATAAATAAACATAAAATAAAGTAATGTAAACCTACACATGCATATGATACACAGATACAAGCTTTATATTAAAAAAGCGGCTTAAAATTTAGATAAATATTGAGTATTGAGTATTATTTTTTCATTGTGAAAGAATGTACAATGATTAGGCATCAATGTTTAAAATAAAAAAGGTCATATTTTAAATTGTGCATATTGTCTTTTTGACAATCCTATTGAAAAGTCACTTTCATTTTAAGTAAAATACATAGAGAAATAATAACATAAAAAAACAGACTGATTAATCCTTCAGCACCAACCCATGCATTGACAGCTGTCCTTGTAAAAACCAAATAAAAACACAGATTTGGGGTAGGGGGATATTCATTTAAAACATTTGGGAAAAAAATTAAGTTCACAATGGTAAGTTCTAGTAGACCCACAAAGCAACAACCTTCCAATAAAATAAATATTCTCTTTCTAGTGTGTCATTGGGCTAGCTGTAGCTATATATTCCCATGTAGTAAGAATACATATGTATGTCCTGACACTTAAGTCAATCACTGCAACAAGATTAATGGTTGACTGAGACAGAAGTCAATTTTCTCTCTAAAGAAAAGTGAAAGGAAACAAGCTCAGTGGTTTTCACACCATCTTTCTGCCCTCATCCTTGAAGGATCATCTCTCCCAGTCCATGCTCGCTCTGTTTCTCTAGAGTCTACTCTTGCAGATTATTATTGCGGATCCATCTCTCAGTCTCCCTCCACCCTTTTTTCTGCTCCACACTACTGGGAGCGCAAAGAGAAAATAATCCCCTCTCCCAGAAGCAGCAACAAGAAGAAAAACTTTAGCAAAGCTAATTAAAAAGAAAAGATTGATGTACATTTTTATAGGCAGAGTAGGAAATTGTTGTTCCAGAAGGAAAGGGTGACTTGTGGAAATGGCATGCCTGAATTACTAAAGCCACTGCCTTCACCAGCTCTACCTTTGAAACTACACATATGCTTGCATAACAAATTTCTCATCTGCTCTTACATACACAATCCCTGTATGAACATGTGCACAGGGTTGTGTTTACACATTGATGTACACAGCTGTAGTCACACTGCATAAATGGTGATATATCTTCTAATGAAGATGAAACCATATGAGAGGTAACAGTGCCACTGCTGCAGCCATGAATGCTTTATGGTCATTTAAACAAGTCAATTTCATGCTAATGTGACCACCGCTTACCATGGTAGAAATAATAAACAACACTTATCCATGGTAGGTGGGCAGAGGCTTGCAAGCAAAATATATGGGCAGAGACAAATAAGAAGATAACAGTCTTTGCAGATTGTAGCTGATAATCTGGCAGGTATGCAATGGGACTAAAAATGTCAAAAAATTTGAATAAAAAATTGCATCTGCGTTTCACGTGTCCAATTGTACTCTATATGTGTGTTTATCATATGAATTTAAAGTCACAATACTTCACTAATCACAGCATTTATGTCCTTTGTTCTGTTTCTCAGTCCCACCTTCAGTTTCCCTCTTCTGTGTAATTCACATTGACACTCATAGCCATCTTTAGCTACTCTCTTTGTACATTTTCTCCACTCAGTCCCAGCAGAGAGATAATTGAAAACTACAAACAATATCATGGGAAACTAAACATGACCACACACTAATTTATCATATTTAAACTCTACTATTTTATTTCAATCCCTTCTCTCTTTTTAACAATAAAGGCTAATGTGAAGTTGGATGGTAAATTAACTCATACTTTTACAATGCTTTTACAGTCTTATAGACCACTCAAAGCACTTTACACTATATAGTCACATTCACACACACACTCACACCCCGATAGGCACATTAGAGGGGCTGGTTGGGGTTCAGTGTCTTGCCCAAGGACACTTCAGCATGTAGTCAGGGGAAGCCTGACTCAAACTTCCAACCTTTCAGTTAAAAGACAACTGCTCTTCCCCCTGAGCTACAGCTACAGTTGCATGACTATTTTGTGTCATTTTCTCTACAGAAAGAAAGCCCGTCCAAAGATTTTACCTTTACCCTGGCCTTTAGTTCAGCATTTAGGATTGTTTCATTAAAAGTGCAATGTATGGAAAATATGGCAAACTGTACGCTAAATGACAAGCAATTCAGTTTTCTAAACGGCAGACAAACTGAAGATTGCTCGAAGTAATTGAGAGGAACTGTTAATCTATTGATTCAAGCTAAGTGAGTAAGAGAAAACACGGAGCCGTGGAAACATATGAAAAACAGCTATTTTCCAAATCACTGCACAGAAAGCCAAAGTATTTAAATAAAGTCAAGGACTGGAAGAGAAGACAGAAACAGAGAAATGGCAGAAAAGAAGCTAGATTCCCAAATACTGTTACACAGATGTAAATAAAACAATAACATGCTTTTAATATACTAAAGAGGATAATAACATGACATACATCTATAGCATGTCTCTGAAACTTCATTTGAATACATACAGGCACACCTTTGAGAGTATAATGCCACAAGGACTACAAGAGTTCCTGTTGGTCTTCATTGTATTTCACTCGTCTTTGCTTTCCGTCTCAGTCCTCTGGAGCCTTAACATTATACAGCATTAATGGAATATTGACAGAGTCGCTCCATTGTGCTTTAGACACACACAATTCAGGCCATGAGATGAGCTCATATTCTCTTCTGAAATGGGGACCAATGCACTTATAATGCAAAGGAGCATACAGAGCGTGGCAGAGTGTATCTAACAGATTGAATATTGAAATCCAAACCTTATCATTGTGCCATGGATAAAGGATAGATCTTTGATGAGTTCACTGCATTCACTAAATACTAATTTTGTTCAGTGTCTGCTATTCAGTCTCTGCCATTACTGTCTTAGTGCAACCTCCTCCAAAAACACAGGGATTGTTTTTTTCTATCCCACCTTTTCAGTCCATCCATTTCTTTCACATGATTCATTGAATTTTTCTCTACACATGCCTCTTGTGATGTCATTTTTCTCTTCAGGCAGATTACCGTGGTAAAAGGTTATGGAGGCTCAGGCTGTATGCCCTTCATAAAATGAATCTTCTGATTTTGTGCCAAAATTCAAGATTTGTCTTTACCGTTTTATAATCCTGTCCACACTTAACCATGAACTCTTACTGACATTGAAAGACATTCAAATGTAATCCAGTTATATCATCATTATTCAGCTTTTATGAACACGTACTGAAGATTCTTCAACCAAATAAATCAACATTTTTAATACAACAAAAGTTAATATTGTTAAGTATCTTTTTTTTTGGCTTGCTTTTCTCCATTGCAATATGGCTCTCGTTACACTACCTTATGTATAAATTAATGGTGAGATGATATTGATGGTGCTTCTCCAAGGAGAGAGGGAATCCTTAGTTGTAGAATGGAGGTAGTGAAAGACAAAGGCCTTAAATTAGAAAGTGCTAGTTCAAACGTTATTTCTTTCACAGTTTTCCCTGGTTTACTGTCTTTTTTTTTTTTGCATTATTACAAAATCTTCTGCCAGAAGCTAGGTTATAACATGCCATATGTTGATGCAAATGTATATAGTTAAAATTGAATAATGTAAAAAAGGTAGAAAACATGACCACTCGTAAAAATGTAAAAACTGGCTAATTAAACATTTTGTGTATGAATAAATGTTACACAGTTCTTTATGACTCCACGTCACATACACCTTTAGGGAGCTATATTTGTGTTTTTATAAAATGAAAAAAAAAGCAATCCAAGAGGGAAACAAATGTTTTTTTAAAGGAAATATATATATTTGATGGTAATTCTTTCTTTTTTACATAAATTTTTTTTACACAAACAGTCTGGCTGAGACTGACCAATAGCAGCATGAGCCCGCCTCCTGCACAGTTTTTACTTTGATAGCAAAAAAATCAATCGAGAGCAAAAACTTTTCAAGGCGAGAACAAAAAAGATTTGAGAAATAAAATTATATTTAAAGTAATTTTTTAACCCCGACAGCAAAGAAAAATAGCTTATACTTGAGAGTAAAAAATGTTTTTGAAATACTTTTTTAAAAGAAAGATATTTTTTTAAATCTAAAATATTAATAATATCCATATCCATATCCAATAAAACAGAATAAATTTTGATATCTAGAAACTGAATGGACAATAACCAATTTTCTCATGATGTTGCATATTTAATACAAGTCCAGGGATGGACTGCTGACTTTTTACAGATTTTCATTGTGTTTCTTCAAGGGACACTTTAACATAGTTTGGACACCATTTCCTTTTGGTTAAAGGTGACAGTGTTAGGGTCTGTCAGTTTTAAGTTTTTGATTTTGGCTTTCGGTTATATTTTGTAGAGTTCCTTGTTCCTGATTCTCAGGCATTTGTTATTTCACCTGGCTTGATTTAGTTATGATGTACATGATGTTATGATGTGACGTTTGCTTTTTTTTTTATACTCCCTTGGTTTCCGATCACAGAGCTGGTTCATTGTTTTTGTTTGTTGTCATTATTGCTCAGTTATCTGTTTCTGCAATCCTACCCATTCCTGCTTTTGTTTGGGTCCACACCTCTGTGCCATTCACCTCTCTGTTTGTGTATCCAGACTTTGGATTGGTACTGTTCATAACATTTATTTTTACAGCTGTTCATTATCTGGTAATTTGCAAATGAAAAAAAATTCCAACTGATTGTGTACTTGTGATGGTGACTGTGATAATGGTTTAATGAAAATTAAATGTTTATCTACTTTTTTTAATTGTACATTTGCATATTTTGAATAAAAACAAACAGATTATACTATAACCTACCCATTTTCCCTATCACTCTTCCAGTCATTCTTGTAATCATTTTTCCCTCCCTCTGCAACTGTAATAACTTGTGAATCCTACATGTCCAAACCAACCATTCCATCTATCTCTACACATTTCCATTTATCTACCCATCTTCCCACCTATCCTTCCATTTACATATTAATCTCCTCATCCATCCATCGCTTTGCCACTTTTTAATTTATTTCTTTGCCGGAACGAGCGGAAGGATGAACTGTAAGACTTAAGGATTAATGGTCACCCACATTCATGACATGTCATTCTCTCCATCTGTCTGTTTCCTGCTCTCAGCTTCCTCTGTCATGCCACTGTAACTCAATCCTTCATTTTCATATTCATCAGTAAATGCATGCAAGCATGATAACTGTATGTTTATGAAAAGACAAGAGGCAGGATATAGGGAAAAGAGTAAAAGATGATACACACTAAGTTGTAGAAATCTCTGCAGAATAAGTTAATTGTGGAATATTTTAAAATTTGATTCCAAAAATAATCAAAATGAGCAATGCAAGAAGGTCAAGGTGAATGTTACTGATAACACTTAGGCGCATGGACTCTACTGCCGTCATTCCTGCATGGTGGAAATAAAATTTGAAAGATGAAAACTACTCGTGTCTTAATGATTTTGATATAGTGACTTGGACATCTTTCTGACACTTAATATTACACATGAGATGATTTTGGATTATCTTGTTTTAATAGCATAACAATGGTTATTCATAGCATTGTCAGTTTTTATATTTAAATTCATTTCTATTGGACAACTGAATCAAATAGACACAGACTTTGATCATTCAATATAGTTTTATCACATCAGCATCAGTCCAGGAATTTCTTACTTTTTTTTCTCTTAATGATTTACCTACATTAAGTTCAGAGCTTTATTTTTATGTTTTTATTTGTTTGTGTGTGTGTGTTTGACTGTGTTTGAAAGAGAAATGTGTTTAAATTGTAATCTTTTTTGATGCGTGAAAGCTAGTTTTTTATATGCATGAATTTTTTATTATGTAAAGCACTTTATGCTGTTCTCGGTATGAAAAGGGCTTTTTAAATAAAGTTTGATTTGTTTTGATTTTGTAAACTGAAGCTCTAGTAATATGTGGGGAATGCATTTAATTACACTTAAATTATTAATAATAGAAAAATAAAGAAAAACATTCAAGGCCTAAATTGAACAAACAAGTACTAACAGCTCCGGGTGTTCTCTGATTCATAGTCTACAATATTGTTACGACCCCTTTTTAAAACTAGGGGTTTGGGGTCTAACTAAAATAAAACCAGAAATAATGTAAGATATAACTTTAATTTATTTACAAAATAATCCGGGTTCCTAACAACTTTACACAAAAAAAAGGTGTCCAAAAGTCAGTAATATTTAACTGGTATATTTACAAAAACAAAAAGAGACCTCTACGAGGTTATTTAATTTATAACAGTTACAACAATTGATAATACTATTTACAATTAACTTTAAATACTCTCAATAATCAAAACAAAGCCAAACAAAACAATTCAAAATGCTCCTAACACAAATGAGAGTTTCTCTCCTCAATTAAACTAAAAAAAAAAGCATAATCATGCATCCAAACAAAAGGGTAATCTAAATTCACTAAACCACAAAGGGTATACTAACATTTTAACCAAAAATCCAATAATCAAAGCTTTCCAAATTCAAATAACCAGCGCTCTCAATCCCAGAGGCAGACAACATCCAGAAGGACACAGCTGGTCAGATTGTAGGTGGTTTCCACCTTTTAAAGTCCGTTGATGGGGTTGATTGGTCCGGAAGGAGGACGCAGGAAGTTGAGGCATCCAATGGGTGAGGGACTGAAAAGGGACTTATTGTCTGCAGGTGATGTGAATGATGGCTTGATTGGTGTGGCTCCAGATCTGCAGCTCAGGTGTAACTGTCCTTCAGTATTTCACCAGTACATCCTCTGGCCACAGGCTTGGGGGATGTTTATATATATGTTACAGCATTGGTTCTCAAACTGGGGGTCGAAAGATCATTTCAGGGGTTTAACATATAATATTAATAACATATAGCCTACATTTAGCAAATAGATGTCCCATTTTGATCAAGGCTATTCAAACCACCATTGTAGAAATAAGCTTGAAACTAATCAAAGAAATTGGTTCCCTATTTTCTTTAAACAATGGTAAAAAAAACAAAAACAAAAGAAAAGAAAAGAAAAAAAAGTTAAAAGTTAATACTAATACCTTATTAAAATTGGGGATTAGTCATATGTTTTGAAAGCGGCATGTAGGTGATTTGTCAGAGGTGAATTAAATCCACAAAAAAACACATTATCCTCCTTCTTTATGAACATATTTGATATTTTTATGTCTAAACAGACATAAAAACAGGCTGTGACACTAACCATATCATAATCAATGAGTTTTCATTTTGGTGTCGCAAATAACCATAATCTCATGGGTCTAGGTTCAGAGTTTTAGAAGCACCGTGTAATAATACTTTAAAGTTTAGTGATGTTTTCCTCAAGATTATCAACAATTAAATTGATCTATATATGTGTTTTAGTATAATGATACCTACTCCACAATAGAAAAATGAACCTTGTTGAGTATGTTGTGTAGTTTGTTTGCATGCACAGAATTATTTTGACTCACATTCAAAATAGGTGTGCAGAACATCAACACATAGACTTGGGTATTAAAAAATCATTCCTGTAAATATTCAAATATTTGTGAATCATTTTAAAGTCTAATTATTTTTTTAAAAAATCACTAACGACTATGTGTACTGATGATGCTGCCCTACCATCATCAAAGCTTCTCACACACAGTTCAAGGTCTGGTATCTGACATAGCAACAACCTTTACATCATCTCACCCATAGCTTAATGCAGATATAAGTCTTCTCATCTAATCAAAGCACACATTAAAGACAAAACAGTTTAGCCTCCTGACATGATATGTTAACAAAAATGTGCTGTTGCTATGGCACCAGCCTATCACATAGCCCAGGTCTAAACCAAAGAGTTGTATTTCCTCCCTATGATCCCAGTCTGTTTCTCTGGGCAACAAGCATCTTGAGATGATTTATGTATCTCTCTCAACTGAAGTCTGCACAGTCTTGCTGGAGGTAGTTTTAAAGAGAGAAGATAGATAGGGGGAAAAAAAGAGGTTTAATCACAAAATATGTTTTTTGCTGTCATTTTTTACACTTAAAGAGGAGAATAGTAAAGGAAACATTAAGTATGATCAATCTAGAAATCTAGTGCTATCCTTCCAACCCTGTCAAGCAACCTGTTAAGAAATGATAGAGCAAATTTTCAAATGAAGAACATGGCATTTAGATGTGTCCCAGCCTTAAAAATAATCTAACAGTGGTTCATTCATTAGTAAAAGGTTTTTTACTATGTTTTTAGGGGTTTTCTGTTTCTCTTTGTAAAGCAACATAACTTTTTTTTTGTCTGACCAAGGTCAACTCTCATGGAAAGACTGTGCTGCACAAGGACATTATCCAAATCCCTTTGTGTTCTGCCTCTTAGTAAGTTTGATATCATTTGCACATGGATTTAGAATCAGCTTTAAGTCTTATGTTTGCTCTCAAAGGACACTGCTATGCTATTTTTGTATCCAAAGCGCCCTGCCCTGTGCTATGTCAGTACCCAAGCTTATGAAAACAATGAGAAAATTCAGGTAATGAACAGAATTATCCCAAAAGACTTTCAGTCAGTATAATAGCTTTAAATATACTGTTAGAATATCCTTACAAAAAGACACAACTGCAAGTCTGAAACATAGAAATGACTCATAAACTTGTGTTTTATACCAGGAAAGAGGTACAAATCGTTCTCACCCATGCGGAAAATACAATGCAACTTTCCAAAAAGGTAATTTTCCATGAGAAAGAGCTTGCTCTTGCAGTGGTTAAAGGATAGGAGGAATGTAAGGAAAACAAGATGTGCATGCTGAGTACATGGATTCATGCCCAAAAAGCTAAATCGTATTCCATAAAATACCATTATGCTGTCTTTTTATCAGCATGTATAATATACTAGTCTATTTAGCTGTATCCGGGAACATGTAAGCAGACAAATTAAAATAAGTTAGCATTTCAGTCTTTACTCCCACTCACTCTTTTGAACGTAACTCAATGATAAAGCATTTTTTTTAGGTTAGAAATATTAATTAATTTAACTTGTGTTAAACCTAGTGTTTCCTAAAAACTATCTATCAGACGTGTCATGGTTGAATCAGTACTAAATGAGAGATTAAAATACTTTTAAAACTTAATTTATTCTACTTGAGTGTTTTAAGGAAAAAAAAAGTTAAAATCACAATTGGACATAGTAGACAGTGTTATCAGAGATACTGTGTAATATTTTAGTGAGAGGAATAAATTATTAACAAAGCACTGCTGACAAAATCTCAAGATTAATTTAAATAAAACAAAATATAACTTTAATTGTCAAACAAATAAAAAGAAACATAGGATAAGTTAAATTGTCTTAAACAGGGGCGCAGAGATGATTTTTAAACTGGGGGGACAGAGATGTCAGCAAATGGATCAGCCTTCAGTCAGTCAACTCAATAAGTTAATTTAGTGTAATTTGGGCTTTAACTAGTGCTTCAGCAGTTACTTTTGTAATAGTCTGCTGAACCAGTGGATTGCACTAAAAAAACTATTGCAGAACTCTTATTGGAAATCATGGATTATCAATTAGTTCCGTTTCCAGCCTGCTGTGTTGTGACTTTACTGAATAAATGTACAAACTGGCCTCTTTTCATATGCAGCTGCTCTAACAGACAGTTTTTGACTCTCAGTATTTGTCTCATGTATGGGATTTTATTTTCTAAAGCAGTTTTTCCAGTTAACTTCTCTAAAGTCAACATGTGTAAGTAAATAATGCTGAGATTTGCTTTATGTGTAAAGGTCCGCTTCACCTCATTCTAATAGCTCTAGACCACTTTAGATCAGTACTTGATCAAAAACTATTTTCAGACTTATTGTAAACATGTAGATTCATTTAAATAGTTTGATTTATGAAATATTTATTCTATCTGTAAAAATGCAAAAAAGGGACATTTTGTGTCTTTTTGGCATTTAGACCATATTTCCTGTTCTGAACAAAAACTACAATATTTAGACTTTTTAACCTTGAACTAAAACATCATCCACAGCACCTGGATTCATTAAAACACTTTCTGGTTTGTAAAACCTTCATCCTATTTGTGAAAATGTAAATGATGGAAATCTTTGATGTTGTTGCAGAAACTGAACCCAAATGAGGTATTTTGGTTTTCTCACTGTACTTGATGCAGAAAAAAGACAACTTTAAAATAACTTTTACATAAGACATAAATCATAGATCATAATACATCTATTGTGTTAGAAAGAAAAAAGAAAGAAGTATGTTTTATTTTGTTCATTATTTCACAGTGCAGATGTCTCCCATCTCCATTCTAAGCTGTATTTGTACAATGAGCTCCTGCCTTTTCACTATAGGAGAAGGAGTTTGATAAGAGCATTATTAACTCACAGAGGTAGGCCTATAATACATAAAGTAAAAGTCCCGCCATGTTTTTGGATGTACCTGTAGATTTAGAACAGGTGTTCGGCACAGATGAACTGTGCTTATTAAAGCCATCTGAAGGACAGGATTTTTGGGAGAAGTCAGCCACATCTCCATGGGAGTCCCAAACCTCACAGCAGTGGAGCGAGCAGGCCGGTACAGTTCTGTCTATTTTCAGTGACAGAGTTAGGAGTGCTGGTCACTGGCGGGAGGACATTGGGACACATAAGTGTCCACGATAGACTGATCGATGTTTACTCGCCATGCGGGTTTAACTCGCAAGTATTTGTTTACACGCTCCTATTACTATACTATACAGTCATTTAGCAGACGTCCAGTGTGCATGGCGTGCAACGTCTCACCCATTTAAATAAAAATTAAGCCCTTTAAAATCTTGTCTTATTAGTTTTTAAATGAATATTTCCCTTAAAATCTGTGATGTCAACACAAAAAAGTTCAGGTGGAATATTTAGATGTATGCGTAAAATCATCATATTCTATGCAGCAGAATTTATGTAATCTTTTGAACAGCAAGCATAATATACAATTTATTATGTATTCTGTTGTGTCAAAAGCTGTGGTAAGAGATGCCTTTAAAAAGTACAGTGGGACCACTGCTGTCAAAGTCAAATTGTCACATCAGTGAAAAGAAAAAGGAAGGTTTACCTCAATTTTAGCTTTATTCAGTACAGAATGTCTTTAAGGGGGAAGAATGCCACGAAGCTGAACTAAACATAGAAGAAAAATAAAATGTCAATAGATAAATGGTTACACTGATAAAATGATGCTGTTATTTAAGCATGTACTGTATTATGGCTGTTTTAAAACCAGAAAAGTAAAATACGATTGTGCACTCATGCAAAAAATCATGTTGGTCCAGGTGGCCGCAATTTAGTTTGGACATAATTGGTCTGGATGCAATTATGTCCAAACTAACAATAAAGTTCTCTGTAGACAAGCACCTTGGAAACCTTTCTTTAACTATGCACTAGAAAATGCAGTACTAATGGAAAAAAAAACTTCAACAGCTTTGAGAAGATGTACAATGTGGTCATCTTCTTACATTCCCCTGAACACCTAGAAAACTTTCTGTTATACTCAGCTGTCTGAACTCCGTTCTTTGAGGCTTGGCTACATGCTCCACCCACCCTGCTATTAAGTTTCCAAACAATGAACTGAATGACCATGCTGCAGCTATTATCCAAAGTTGCAAAAAGGCAGGACATGTCTTTGCTATGAAAGTACTTTTACTAGCTTCAAAAACTATAGAGAGAAGTGATTTAATTATATTACAAGATGTAGCAAAATCTGGTGGGACGAAATCCCTGTAAGAAGAGACACACATCGGAAAGCCATAGTTTACTATTTTATTGGTCAAGAAATGTCACAGAAGTTGAACACATGAAGAATCTGCAAGGAAAACACTTAGTGCTTCTGAATTATGGGTTTAAATTCAATAGTTCTGAGCACTAAAGGAGAAATGGCTATTAAAAACAATCTTTACCATTAATCAGGAAGAATTGTCATTCATATCCAATCAACCCAAAAGAAAAGGCACCTTAATAAAAGTTTTTTTTTTTTTTTTAAATTATGATCACCTCCCTCTCACTCATAACGTCAAAGAAGCATCTGAAAGCACAAACTTGACTCGCCTTGCCTTTCCACTTCTGTCTCCTAATATGTATTGCTTTCAGCATGGGACTTTACATAATACAGGTCAGTGAGTCGTACACTTCAGGTCAGCACGGCCAAGACACGTACCGTTATACAAAGCCTTTCGTTTTTATCTTCTGCAGATGTAGAAAAATGTACGACAGACTATAAGCCCAAGCAGACACATAACACCAACACATGATTTTACACAAACTGTGCCACCTTAACTGCATTCATTGCTCCTTTGGCTACACAGTCCAACCCATTAAGCATGGCATCACCAGCCAACACAGGATGCATTAGTTGAAGTGACAACTAAACGTGTGGAGAAGAGACAAAAAAGAAAATGAAAATGTGAAACAAGCTGTGAACAAAATAATATATTTTAACTACATCATAAACACAAAGGCTCACTGTTGCATTGTCCTAAATTAAATCCAATCACCAGTGTCTTACACAGCATGTCTCAAGTTTAAGTTTCATTGAATGCACAGTTAGAAAATATGCATATCTTTCAGGTTTTTTAATGGTGGTCACGTATGAGTAATCTAAAGATTATCAGAAGCCATAACTGTGACGCTTATATGTAAACACACAACATGGAAAAAATAATACAGATATAAATTATAGATGTGGAAATGAGAACTTTCATATAGTGAAATTCTGATTACTGGCTTTATTACAAGAAGGGGTCTTGTTCAATCATAACACTTTCTTTTTCTGTTTTTCAAAGGCAACTGTTCTGTTTCTGAAAAGACTGTTTGTTGTGTTTTAAATAAACACAAAAGCTGTCTCATTATTGAGCAATTACAGTCATGTATGCAGAAATACCTGGGTAATCCCTAGAATGAATCAACACACACAGTTCTGCTGTGACAGCATATTTACACACTCAATAAGAAACACCTGGAGGTGTCTTGAAGTGTCTGACATTAGCCATAGATCATTTGTGACATGAGATATTAGACATGGGTTTTACGTTGTACATTTTAGCTGTAGATTTCAATTTTATAGCTGATTGGGGCTTATCAGTTATCAGCGTGAATGGAGAGGGTATAGAAAACAATCATTGCATTTTATCTGAGGCAAAATGCTTGTGCATTAATCATAAAAAAATACTTTTATCCAATTAGGTGTGCACATATAAATGCACCATAGTTTTATTAACATTAAAATGAGGCTGACATTTTGGAAAATGAGGATTTTCAAATATTTTTTTCTGTGACTATTTTTGCCCTAAAGAAAGGGCTTAAAAGTAGTTAAAAGTCCTTAAAGGTACTAACATCACAACCATGATAATTAAAGGCGTCTGATCGGATTACATAAAATGGAACCACGAAAATAAGACTATTTCACCAGCTTTATCAAAGCTAAGCAGGGAAAATGCTAATACTTTAAAGATGATTCATGACTAGCATGGTCAAACGTCCTAATGCAACCAGTAGAAACATAACCATCCCATATCAAACTGGACATGTGCAAATATAGTTTTTAGCAGTGACAGAAAACTGAAATGTAACAAACTTTTCAGAAAAATATATTGACACTCTTTCTCTGGTCCCTATCTTACAAATCTAATCCTATGAAAGCTTCCCAATTTCTAATATCGATGCGAAACCAAAGAAAGTACTGATAGATAATGATTTTTTAAAACCGAAATAAAAGAATAAACACATATTCTTATGTGCCATGACACAAAGTTTTCAGTCACTCATTTCAGTCATGTACACTGATACTACTGAAAATACTTCTTATATTGAACAGCAGCATAGGACAGTGCGACCAAACCAAACCAAGATACCAAACTAGCTGACAAGAAACATCCAGACTCTTTTAATACTCATTATTCTCACTGAACATTCAAACATCTGTGTTCATGTGAATGTGCAAAGTCATATGTGTGGGAATCTGCATTTCCCTGCAGGGCTGTGTATTTTCCCTGCTTCCCAATCTATTATTTAAGACAGCATACAATATTTATAATTGGTTTGTCTTCCACAGACTGCCAGTACATTCCCTTGTGCTTTTTGACAACTCCACTAGCACATTATCATCATCATCATCATCATCATCATCATCATCATCACCTCAACAGGTTTCATACCAACACTGGTCAAATGAGGACAACCTTTAATTATTGAGCTAAAGATTTTTTTTGTTGTAATTCTGGCTTGTTAACGTTCACATTGTAAAATAAGACATAACCCCAGAGCATGACAAAATGCAACAGAACCACAAATACGAATGTTTTTGGTTACCATATCTTTGTTTATAACTTTTTTTTTTTTTTTATAGCTTTCTAGCTTGCAGCTTTAGAGTTGCTTAATTCAGCTCCAGTTTGAAAGCCAGACCTGGGGCCATTCTGAAAGTACTTGTTACTACTTTACTCCACTAGCTCCCACTTTGTTTGCTAATACACATGGAGGGCCTGTCACATTAAGTGTTATTCAAAACCAATTTACATCAAGTGTTGATGGTTTATGGTTTATAAACCCCTCCAAACTGAGTGTGTATCAAATTTGAGTTGTTGAGGTGGTGCAACACCTTCAATGGTTCACCAAATAGAACAAATCTTTCAAATGCAAGCTCAATGTGGCTTATATTCCAGTACAGTACTTTAAAAGAGATTATGACTGTCAGTTGATGTTTTTAAAATATTTTGATAATAATAATGAAAAAAATTATACAATTTCAGAGCCCTCATTGCAAAAAGGGCCATTTTTCTACAGTGGATGAATGTAGGTACTGTACTACACAATTTAGAATGAGACTGAATTGAAAGTAAAGTTACCAGCCTACCAAAACACACACACATGCACACACACATATACTTACACACGTGCAAACAAAAATAGTGTTCACTACTTTTCTTTTTACCTTGCTTTGCCTCTCTAATAACAGACTATATACCAAGACGCTTACCAACCCACTCAGTACAAGAATGGGAATCGCTTTATGTTCCTCAATATGCCTTGTCGTTTAACATCTGGCTCTAAAATTAATACGTATACTGGTAGTAATCACAGTGTGTGTGTGAGTGTGACATTATGATAATGGTTTAGGTTCCTCAAGGAATATATCCTTTGAGTTTCCCAATTACCTGTCAAAATACTCAGATCTCTGGGGAGCCCTTTTGTGGCGACAGCCCTTATTTGCAAAACTAACTCATTTGCTCATCACAGATTGTCAATGTAAAGCAATGCCATGGAACACATTTTAAGCTAAATTATATGGCAGAGACTTATTAAAGCTATTTTAATTTGGTGTTATTCATATCATTCAGGCGTTTGTCTGGCATTTCATCATCAACACCTGCTAAACTATATAAATAACAGGAGTCCCAGCAATTGCAACTATACTCCCCTTCTTTTTGTCAATTCTTTATGTGAACTAAAATCCATTAATGTAATCAAAGGCTCCCTTGAAGCCCACAGCCAACATGTCATAAATAGCTAAAAAAAAAATAGGAGTGATGCTCCTGAGGAAAAATTATACTGAAAATAAATGATAAATAAAAAAAAAAATGTAAATGTATAATAAAAATTAGGCTAATTTATTTTCTTTTAGTAAAACAGTAGTGACTTACAAATCAATTAAAACCTTACCTGAACAGCATTTTACTAAACATACATCTTTGATTAACAACTCCCTATGAATAATCAGTCAGTAAATTTAATATTTACATCTGAAAACCTTAAAAAAAAAAAAAAAAGACTACTTTAGTTTGGAACAAAAAGGTACATCTGAATCCATAGTCAACAAAATATTTTTTTTTAAAAAGTGAATAAATACAGTAATTAAGTCAATTAAATTAATTTTATATATAAAAAATGTAGATTATGCAATGTAATCAAATATTACTAAACTGAACGTTAATGTCAGTATAATTCATATAGCTCATATAAAAGCCAAAGTGTTTTCCACGTAAACATATACACCAAAATTGTAATAAAATAATTATTAATAATTAAAGAATAAAAGCAAAAATAATAAAAACAGTTTAAAACTATACTGGTCTGCTTTTGTGCCTCAGTGGCATCTTTTATATAGTTTGACCAAGTTGTTCCACCCACCATTTCCTCTTTTTCAAGTCATTCCTATGTGGTGTTGCTAGGGTGGGAAAGATAATTTCTTTGTTGAAAGGTCACCCTCTACTTTTACTTACATTTCCAGACAGATCATCTCATGTTACCCACATACAATCTTCGAAGACTAAACCAACAATTTTACCACTATACTTTACAGCTGGCATGAGATAAAATGAGATATAACATCAGAGGAAGGTGTAGCAATGAGTTCATGACAAACATACAGACAGTTTCATATAGAGCATAAATCCTTTTGCATGACATACAACTGCTAAAAACGCTAATTTAAAATGAACAAGCAAATGAAAGATTTCCAATCAAAATTCAGTCTGGTATAAATGCAATACCACATACTTTATAGTGCATCAAAATGAAATTTCCACTGCTTAATAACTGGTGTACTATTCATGCCTGACAAACTTAACACAGCTGAGGTGATATGTATGTTGCCAGATGGCATCAGCATTTTTTTTCCCCAACATTGCAGCCTTACTCCAGAGCAGTCAGCCAGAACTGGTGTGCATATCACACCACTTCAATGCATACACATAAAAATTAGCACACCTATACGCAAGACCTAATAAGAAAATGGGAAAAACTGTGCCATTTTAAAGCACAGCGCTATATGTTGAAAATAACAAACAAACAAAAAAACCAAGAAATATGTATTGACAATGTTTGCTCAGTCATACATAACCACAGCTTAAGAGTAAAAACAGAGTAAATCCGTCCTTTTGGAGAGAAATGAGTTGTCTTAAAGTGTTGCAGTTTGTTTAAGGTTTTATTTTGACCTTTAATGGGCAACTAGATTTAGAGACAAAAGAGAAAAATTATAATCAAGTATAATCCAATGACACTATGACTTTACATTCTATTACACCCTCCAGGTTCCTCTTCACAGAAACGAAAAAGCCTTGCAGTAGCTTGTAGATGTTGTGACACATAACGTGACATCAATACTTCCATAGGCCTGAGTAGACTATTTGATGCTGAGTTGTTTTTGTGTTTCTTGTGAAAAGGCATAAACATAGACAGACACTGAAAAAAAAAAAATCAAGCCAGGTTGGGACCATGGGTCATCAATAGGGCATTAGTTCTTTTGAGGTTTTACAACACGTGATGTTGTGCAGGCATTCACACACAAAGTCTGTACGTGAGCCCTGAAAGCACACATGGTAGATCCACCACTTCGATTTTTTACATTTTCTCTGTAGTACATGACAGGATGTATTTGACTTGTGAAAAGTGTCAGCCATACATAAGAAAATGTGTGAAAATCACAACACAACTTCGCTGGTGGCTCATAGCTTCCTCAAGTGATTTGTTTTTCCGAAAGTCCAACAAATGATGGAAATTTGAGAAGTCTGGGGAGCTGGGTTAAGTTTGGTTTTGTTATGCTCCTAATTCCATCACTTACCATCATGCACATAATTAGCAAAGTCAGAATAGTTAAAACATTAAATAATACACTCATGCAATTTGTTTATTAGGTACTTACCATGCAACCAGACATTTTGGAGGATCAGTAAACAGCATTTTACATGTTCATGCTGCTCCCCAATTGATGGGACCCTTGTGTGTGTTTTTTTTTGTTGGTTTGTTTTTATCCTTTTCTAGAAACCTTTATTTATTTTGTTGGTCTGACTACTCACAGTCACCTTCTGTCACTATGAGTTGGCAGGTAGCAGTTTATTAGCAGTGAAACAAAGTGCTAAGGAATAAGAAAGTTACATTATTTTTTACATTATAGTTTTTACCCCAAATTGGTCATTTTGAAAAGCATTTAATACAAATAGGTTGGTAATCCTGTAATTTATTGCACCACTCCTGTGCACAAAATATTTAAACAGAACCACTTCTAACACTTCTTTTTCTTTAAATAAAAACATACAAAAAATGTATAAGAAACTTGAAAAATTTCTCAGACAAGTTCCAGCTTGTCCAGTTTCACATTCTGACTTGAAAATGAGGACAGATGTCCACTTCTAAGTTTTTTATGATTTGTTTATTGATAATGGCCTAAAATGATTATTCATAAAGACATAGCTGAAGACTTCCAGCTGTCAATCCATAAATCAAAACAATTTAAAAAGTATAAGAGCGTATGTGTACAAGTTGAGGACAATATTGCGAAGTTTCTGCACTCCCTTCTGTTTAACTAAGCAACCTTGAAGGAACCTATGTGTCCCATCAATTATTCCCTTCTGCACATTTATATTTAATAAATGCTATTTAAAAAAAGGACACAGTGAAACTGACAAGACACTGACCTAAGCGAACGGCTTTGAATTTGAGTATTTGTGAGGGGACCTCAATGAGAACCAATGTGTGTTGAGATGTTTTTGCACAGGGATGCATGCTGAGCTCCCTTGGACATTCAGTTAATCTGATGTTTACCATATGTGAGTGACACATGGGATTTACTGAAAGAAAGAGACACATTTTCTGGCCGTGAGTCATGAAATATTATAGTATGCTGCCATTGAATGGAAAATGTTAACCAAAACAGGTACTATGTCAGAAAGCAATACTTGACATTTTAGGACATCTATCTACTGTGATGGATGTCATGTATGAAAGTCCTTTAATCACGATTAAATTTCTACAAGAACTTGATTCTAAACAATGCCTTGATCCATAGTTTATCTAAAGTGAGTACAAGAAAAAAAAAGTAACTGTGTTGAGCTGGAGCTCTTTATGAGGGTTTGATTTAAATGATAAAAAGATCTAAACCCATCTGAATGAGTCAAAACAGTTGATACTCTTCTGTCAGCTGGGCAAATACACACATAGGCCAAGCACAGTGACTCACTTGTTGATTACCTACAACTGCTTTGAGTTATGAGAAGCAGACACATAACACTTTTAATATAGCTTTCACACAATATAACGTCTCTATACCTCTTAGCATTCTTTCCTTACAAAATGTATTTGGGTCTCCTGGCAATCACTCAACTTTATCTGTTCTTCACTGGTCACTGACCGGCACAAAGTGTAGTGTATACCATTTGTATAAAATGTTAACTGGGTAAACATGTTATTGCAATTAACTTTTCGTACACAAGTATAAAACTCTAGTTAAAAATATGTTTTACTACCACTGTCTTATGTGTAAAGTAATTTTGACTTTAAAAAAGATCAGAACTTAGAATAAAAAACCTCACGCTTCTTTATCCCGTATTGATGCTTACTGACATTGCTGGCTGAACATTGTTTTATTACGATATACTACGTGTTACTACGTGCAAAACCAGTGAGAATATTCCCCTGTTCACAGTGTCACCCTGTTTTCCTTCCTCTTTTCACTCCCTCCTGTCCTTCCTGTGTCTGGTCATGTCTTGTCTTAAAACACGCCAGTGGCCATGTTTCTCCCTGTGTGGCCAGCTGTGTCACAGGTGATCCATCACCACAGGTGGAAGCTTATTACTGGCTGAGCCCCGTGGGCTTGCCAATCTTGACAAATCAGCTGTAAATGCCAGGCCTCTGCCGAATGCTTTGATTGGTTCTGACAGGCACAGCAGGCCTTATGCCAGCTTCATGCCCCCTAGACCCTCAAAACCAGGTGTAGGCAGGTAAATGTGTGTGTGTGTGGTTTCTCTACTACATAATTCAGTACCTGCTGTTGGGGGTTTATGTCACTGATTTCTGTCCCTTTGTTCCCTTGGCTTAGGAGAACACAGTGCAGCAGTCAGCTGTGTGTGAGAGCTCATAGTTCTTGGTTTATGTGCCAATGCAGAAGTGTCACCCAACACTGTAACTTCTGTGTCTACAAGCACATTCAGCACTTCTCTGAAAACTTTTCTTAATACCAACTTTCCTATATGACTCATTCTTTATGAGATGTTTCTGCATACAATTGTTTTCTCTTTTTCAAATACTTAAGATAAAGTTGTTTTTTTTAAATATGGTCACTGACATGCACACAATGTTAAACATATAGAGATGTTTTTTTTCTAGTGTAAGTAGTACAAAAATGAATTCATTACCTAAAATGTATTGGAATTTATCTGGTCACAAGAACATTTCAAATGGACATCGACATTGTTACATCAATTTCTGTCCTAATAAGCTGAGCATGATGGGGTTCCCTTTCATCAAAGATATTGACATGAAATATCTCTACATCTATTAATTTACTCAACAGGGAGATAGAACTCTAGTAGACGGTGCTACACATAAGCTGGTGCATTTCCTGCTAGTTCACATAGACTGCCCAACTGGTAACAATAACAATGGTTACAGTAATGTTAAAGTTAAGTGAAATGTATAGTAAAATTTTTATTTCTTGGGTATATTATGTATGTCAGAGTCTACTGTAAAAAGTCTGTTCTAATAAAATCATGAGTATTAAATCAATATTTGCAGTTTAAATCACTTATAATCCAAACCAGCTTAACATAAATGCTAGTTTTGAGATTTTAATTGGTATGCCAAGTCTTCATATATATATATATATATATATATGTTAGTGGTGGAACTTGATTAAATGTTTATATTGAGTCTAATTCAGGGTCTGTAATTAATTAATCAAAATGAATTGCACTTTTAATCAAAAGCCATATATTGCCATATATTACACTCAATAAAAACAACCTTTCTGATCTCAACAACAAATTTATTGCTGTTAATCTGAATGTTTTTTAATAAAGAACTGGTCAAAGTGCTTTTCTAACTATTCAGCATCAAGTATTTCAGGAAACTCTTATATTCATGTGCTTTGAAAACATATTGCTTTAGAAATGTAAACAGATCACTAAACAGTAACTATTTTCCATTCTATAGAATACAACAAAAAAATGAGGCATCAAATATTTCCATTAGTTGTTACATTTGCACTGAACATAAATTAAACTAACAGTT
>JBAMIG010000012.1:10054799-10066734 GCA_037177335.1 Kiunga ballochi
ATATATTGTTTTTTTTTTGTTTTGTTTTTTAACACTAAGCTTTCTAACATCGACCATTTAGTGCAGGGGTGTCAAACTTAATTCACAGAAGTCCAGAATTATAAATCGAGACTAAGTTGAGTGCCAAACTAAATATTTATTGAAAGTTTAACATCATCTGTATGTTTTTCTCTTCTTTTAACATACCTAATATGTCTAATGTAATGTTTTACCTCATTAAAATAAATGTTTTTCTTAAACTATTTCCAAAAGGAGTATTAACTGATCAAAAAATAAAACATTTAATAAATATTTTCTCTATACAAGTAATGAGTTAACAAGTTAAAACAATCCCAACCTATTTTTTTGTATGTCTTGTAATCATGATTAGAATGCTAGATTATAAATAGTACAACACACAAAACAAGGAAGAAAGACTTAACACAATTTTCATGCATCAGTATTATATATCTTACATAAATATATATACTTGAATAAAAGCAGATCAAAGGGAAATCAAATTAATCTAAATGGCTTTCATCTGCTGCTGTATCATTATTTGAAGTTAAAATCAGCCCTTTTTCTTGTTCATTATCGGCTCACAAAAAGGTTTAATGATGGGTTCTAGTTAATCTTTTCTGCGAGTTAAACATAATCCTCTCCTATTCTATCATGCGAACAATGTAAAATAGTGGATTTGAATCCGAATCATGATGTACCTCTTAAGCTATCCAAGTAGTTTTTGCTACTAAATCAAACCAAACAGCAATTTATTCATTTTATATACTTCTTAATCCAATTCAAGGTTGTGGGGGACCTGGAGCCTATTCTTTCTATTAGCAGGTGAGAAGCAGGGCACCTCCTGGACAGATCGCCAGTCCATCACAGTGCCTTAACCAAACCGGTAATTATAATAAAGCCCGAAGGGTCAAAGAGTCCATCGTGATCATTTTAAAGCCAATGATGAGAGCTGTAAAATAAAGAATGATTGATGCTGTTGTCACATAGAAAAAGACTTAGAACTGACTCCAGCATGTTAAATGTGCCCTGGGGAGCTGTTGCTCATAAAATTCAGTCTAAGTTGGGAATGTGACACAAGCACACTCACTCACCCCCTCATACGGTGCTGAGTTTGGGACTATATGAATCAGATTTGAGCACATTGTAGAAGCAGGAGATTGCAGTGTTAAACAATTATAAAACATAACTCAACAACCAGTAATGAGTTACACTTTGTTCCACATTTGTTGAAAACAAAAACTAGATTGAAAATCTAAAAGCCAAGAATACATGCAAGTGCAGATGTTTCCTCAGTCATCTCCTTGCCATTTTTGGTTACCTTTTCTATGAGCTTAATCTAGAAAAGTCTGATATATAATCTGGATCAAATGTGATTATACTAACTATTTTCTTTTCTGAAAAATCTGATGTCATCTTATATTTTAATTACATTTTATGAGTTTATAGGTTTACAAATGGAAAAAACCTACTTATCAAGCTGTTTGTCAGATTGAGTGAAAAAATCACTTTTACATTGTATTGTGATTTACATTGATATTTAAGTGGCTTTTAGATTTAGTCACATGGGTTCCACAACCCAAATGTGTGGGTTTCAAATGTGATTTAATGTTGATTTTCACATATGTATTTCTTTGCCTTTCATATAAAATCGCATATTGACTTTGTACGTATGTAGGTATAAAACGAGCATTTTTATGGATTTTATAATGATTCTTTGAAAATTCTGCAAAACTAATTTTCTGTTGTGTAAAACATGATCCATGTATTTGATCTATTTCAAATAATTTTGAGGTCGATTCTCATGTGGTTTTTGCATGTTTTTATATTTATTTATTTTTATCTTAGATAAAGCAATTGTTCTAGATAAAATTTGCATGCAATGTTGTTGGTGAAAGACTTACTTTTAGGACAGAAAAAATTACTTTATATTTCATACAATAACATTTCAGCTTAATCTATCAAAGTTATTATTTAACACAAATTGTGCTCTAAAAACCTGAAGCTATCAGCTATTATTGTAAAGTAATAAATATTTAGCATATATTCTATTTCTGTATGTACTTTTCAAATGCAACAAAAGCTTTTGTGGTGATTAATTATCATTTTTAAGTCACTTTTATTTTCCTTTTTTTCCGCTGGAATGTACCAGTGTTTACTCATAACTTTACTCATAATAAGTGAATGCCTCCCCATCCACAACCATCTGGATGAGCATCATAGCATATGATGAAATCATAGCATCATAGCATATATTATGAAACTGTGACTGAATATTGATGCAGCAACATTATTCTTTTAGTGATAAAAAAAAACAAAGAAAAAAAATGACGTTTGAACATTTTTCTTTATTGCTGCCAGGGTGATCATTATGAAGCTACTCCCAGGTTAAAGCTCAACAGTGTTGACATAGTTTTACAACAGTGATGTGATTTATATATAATTATATTAATATAATTATAATTATTAATCCACACTAAAGCAACATTTATGTTTAAAATTAAAACCTGAACTAACAGATCTTGTATTTGCTTTAAACACTGCATCAAGTCTTTCAGGACATTAACCAATAAGAACACCTTTCAACATCCACAAACTGCCCACTCACAAGTGCTATTATTACATGCCTGATGGTAGACAACCTTTGAGCATGTAGTTACCACAGTGATCTTATCCGCCATAAAAATAAAGCAGAAAAAACTGAATCCTTTTGTCCTCCTTGAATAGATCCAGGCTTTGTGGCACAATGTGTCTAACTTAAAAGAAAAACATACCCGACCATGACCTTAAATAATGAAGAAGAAAAACACAGGGCAAGAGAGTCAAAAACATAGACCAAAGATGTAAAATATGTAAGTGACTAAATTAAGACACTGCAGGCAGAGAGAAATGAAGATAAAGTCAGTGAGTTCAATTGCTGATAATACAGACAGTAAAATTATGCAGTAGACAAAGTTTCATAAGATGTTGGAAAGGGGGATTTATTCCATTTACAGTATTTATCATCATTACTGACCTGAGGGAATCAAATGTTTTAAAGTCGATTTTATTAGTTGATTTCAATTTACAGCAATTTGACTGGTAACTGATTTCCTATATCTGTAAGGTTTGTTTAAAAGCTAAATTTAGCTTAATACTTAAGTATAACTTCACAAGTAAAATGTTTTATTTTTTAGTTCAAACTGGTCGTGAAAATAACTCAGATAAATAAATCAGATGGCAAATTAACCATAAAAAATAATTGTGTGAACATAAAACATTTCTATGAGCTTTTTCTGGATGTAAAAAATGTATCTAGCTGTATTTTTTTATTATAAATACAAAATTAAACTAGAAACTTTCTTAACTAATAGCATTTTCTCCGATTGTTTTATGCTATATCGAGTTCATCGATGTATGTAGTTTGTCTTTCAAAAGCGTGTCTCTAATTATCTTGACTGTTCCTGAGCTAAAAGGCAATGCTTGTCAGTGAGGATTAACTAAGAGCAGCCTAATGGTTTTTTTGTGTGTAAATTGACTAAAGGTCACTGTCTGGAGTGTTTATATCATCCAAAGATGCTGCTAAATTAACAGGTTCTCCAAGAACTGTCTCTATTTTTATTAGACACTGAAAACTAATGAAAAAAACCCCATTGAGTACAATGTAGCATTATATGCATAAAAGTATACCTGTTAGTAACTTCAAACATTAGTTTCCCTAATTAGACCAAACTATTACACATAATAAAGTAGTTAATTCAGTTTATTCCTTCAACATAATTAGAGCTGATAGGTAATCAGAACTAGTGAGGTGCATTGGTGTGTTTGCCATCTTTTGGAACCTTTGGATGTCCTTTTCATGCACTTATCCCAAAATCCCTCGCAGCAGGAAGCACAAAAAACATGGCTAAAGAACAGTCCTTATTAATATATGCACATAAACACGCAAATATACACACACAAGTGTGCAAGCAAACACGTTCCACAGCACTGGCCTTCAGCCACTTCCTTCCAAGCTAATCAGAGGAAAAGAGAAAGTGCCAGTACATCAGATGTTACACAGCAGGTGGATGACCTACTGAGATGGAAAGTTCTGTGTGTAGGTGTGTGCGTGAGCATGTGTAGATGACATAATGGATTTTTATCACACTTTGGTAAAAGAACTGAAAGATGTTGCTGGCATTTGTCCCTAAAAACAAAGCAGATTTTACGTTTATTTTTTTTTCCAAAATCAAAAGCTTATTAGGATACAAGGTTCCAGTGATTGCGTACATGTTTTACAAACGTAAGGGCCCAAGTTAATTTTGAATACATTATAGAATAAGTGGGCTTGTGGCACCAATTAGTAGCGCTTTGGTGATTTTCTCAAACCCTGTGTAGGATTGTGCAGCAGATAAAATGCGTAAATGCATCGGGTGTAAAATGCTGCTTTACACCCAATGTAATCTCCAATCAAAAAATGTCTCTTTCACTTTGATCTGATTAAGACAAAGCTAGTTGTTTATTAATGTAGGATATACATAGCTATTATGTAATGTTAACTTAATCAGTATCACTATGTTTGAAAAGACAATTATTTAGTTCCAAAAATGTACACAAATGAAATCCAACCACGCACATAAAACGGAGAGTACCCAGGACAAACTATCATCTGTGAATAAGAGACACTTCAGCATTGTCAGGGAATAACACAGTGTGTGCAAATAAATAAAAAAAACATTCTAAGGACACTATCAATCCACTGTGTGACCCAATAAGTGGCTTACCAGAGTCAATGGCATGTGATAAACTCTCTCAAAGAACATTCGGTTGCTCCCCACTCACTAAACTTATTAATATCCAGTTTTGTAGGGTTATAAACCTTCTCTGAGATTCTAGATGAACAGCTTTGTTATCTGTGGGAAATGTCATCCAAAGACTGATCTGTTAAGTGTCTCCACTCTGTGGAGGTTGAAAGACATCTAAAGTTTGTTTAGTTAATTATCTATTCCAGTAAAATATTTGTAATGAGGAAAGGGGCTCTTTCAGTTACTTAAGTCTTAAAAACTAAATTCATATTTCAGAAAGTGTTTTAATCTGGAAGTCAAAATCCCAAAAATGATGGACTGAAGGTACAGAAATCCTTAAATTCCTACAAGTCTAATTGAAATGTGTTATTTGTGAATTGTTGCATTATGTTCTTACATAAATCATACAATTCATAAGTGATGAATTCCACTCTGTCTTTATTTGTGAACAGCTGAGCTTTTCAGGGACGCTTGTTTGATCCCCAAACAAGACACTCACCTGTTTTCAATAACCCATTCACCTGTGAAATGCTCCAAACAGCTTTATTGTGAACATTTGTTAACTTTCCCAGCCCTTTGTTTTACAGCTTGTTTGCACGCATCAAATTCAAAATGAGTAAATAGTTGTTTTTACACATGTGTTTTTGCTGTGGCATTAGCCTTTTTTTAACTTGGGGGTTTGTAAATGCTTGATCAGTTATGGAGCCCCTACTGGATGAAGGGTGAACAGCTATTTTGGTACTACTGCATATGATTAACTTTTTCCCAATTAAGTTTACCATTTGATGTAAACATTTTTGTACTTTCTTCGGAAATTAGAAACATTGTTAAATAGAGAACTTCCAGCTGACGGACTTTTGGTCGTCACACTCAAGAAAACTAACTCCCAGATTTTTATGGCACTTTATTTGTGTAAACTGTGTGTAAATCCTTGACCTTTCCAACAATGAAACAGAACAATGCAGTAAAAGCTGAAATACTGAGTTAACTATTAAAAAGGAAAAAAATATTTGAAAATAAAAAGCAAAAGAGATTTTTTAATTTTTATTTTTAGCTCATTTTTAGTGCAGACAGCCTTCTTCTGGCTTTTTACCTTTAAATTGCCAATAAAATAACTCAGTCTTGCACATAGTCTTTGATTTGATTCGATTTGTTAGGGGATTCAGCAGCCCCTTAATGGGCTCCTGAAGTAATGAAAGACACTCACTGCTGTCTAGCTTTAAGCTTGCACAAATAAATGTATCTAACCAATAAAAGCTGTTTTTATTCAACATAACATCTCTAATAATTCACAGGGGGATTGTTCTAACTTAAAACCATGCCCTTGACATTCTTTTGAAGCTAGCAATAAATAAATAATAACAGATATTTATTATGCAACCAATGACAAGAATTCTGTCCTGTATCATCTTGGTATCAAACCTAATTAGAATGGTAGTCACACACTGCAAAATGTTTTCTCTCCATGGTAATAGGGATATTAGTCACCACACAGTGAGCAAAGCGCTAAATTACTAAATTATTTGAAGTCTCATAAATACATACATATACATATACATATATATATATATATATACATACACATATATATATATATATGTGTATGTGTGTGTGTGTGTGTGTGTGTGTGTGTGTGAGTAAAAAGCCTGAAACGGTCCCATTATAAATCTGACAATGTGCTGACAACATGATGGCACAGTTCTTAATGGTGACAGACTGTTGGGTGCTTGTCTCTTACCTTGTTGAAGAAACGATGAGTTTATTGGAACAAAAATTGAGAAAAGGGAAAGGTGAAGGGAATGGGAGAGAAGACAAAACAACATGTTAGACTGTTTATTATTCTTTTGAATGGAATCATACCAAAAGTTGCTTTTATTTATTTTTTGCTCATTTAAAACATATAAAGTGCGCTAATCACATTACGGTAACAACATTTACATATTCTTAAAAATAGTCAACTATTTACAAGTTTAAAATGTATTTAAAGTTAAAAAAAAGCAACAACCAGCCGTGTAAACAAACAACCCTGAAAAATCAAGAGAAGAACATGATACAATCATTTTATAATTCATCATTTAGGAGCATTAAGTTATGAGCAGGCTCTGTAATGATTGCTGGAATACACTCCAGCTGCATGTGACTCAGTGAATAAGTGGTATAGATAATGGATGGCTGCATGCTTTGAGCAGAAATGTTTAAATATGGATTCAACACATATGCATATTTTGTAAGCTCTCAGAATTCTGGGTAGAGGTAGTGATGAATAAAAGAAAAAAAAAACCTTAATGAAAAGACCACTCTATCACCTTTTCCCTCTGTTCTTGTGGAGACTATTTCTATAGGACCATTCTAACCCAAACTACTCAGAAAACATATGGGTCTCGACTAGAGAAACAAAACACTATTCTGCATTTATTTAGAATTCAGTTCTTTCACAACAAATTAGTCTTTTGTGGTTTGGGTCCAGTAAATTTGGAAAGCAAAGTGATAACATTGTTCGATGTTTTGCTTGGGGCCAGCTCAGTTTCCCCTGACAGCAGATAGAAGGTTGCTGCTTTCCTTTCATTTGGGACTTTGATTCTTCAACCTTTCTGAGACTCCTCTTTTACCAACTCCCGAGTTTCCCCACAAACAAAGATAAATGTTCTCAAAGAAGATAAATGCGTCACTTTGTGCTCCTCTGATTGAATTATTATCCTGTCCCTACTGTCAAATACTTTCTAAAGTATGTCCCTGGCTTTATTGATGTATTTCACATTATTGGTTTGAAAAGGAATGAAGATAACTGGGATTATATGCTCATTTTGTTGACGTTGCTTTTTCTACATCTCTCTCTTGTGAGTGCATCATAAGGGAAAACATGATGAAGAGAATTATTCATCCTTGTTTTGTGATCCATGCAAAATAGAATAGAGGGCAAAGGATTTTTTTTTTATTATCAACAATAACTAAACTTTTTTTTTTTATTTGATTGTCATATCAGGAAAAATAGATAAATGTAATTTGATGCATAGAAAAAGACTGTAGTGCAGTGCTTAGCCATGTCAATTGCCACAAACCCCTGGTTTTGCAGTTGGAAAAGCTTGGAGCAGGTTAGAAAGAGATGTGCAAACGAGGAGGACAGAAAGCAACAGGATGAGGGTGAAGCTAAAAATCCCCAAATTAGACAAAGCCCAGCAACCCAAGCAAAAGCTACAACAGATTTTATTTAAGATGGACACCATGCATCATTGCTGTTCCACTTGACAATCAAGTGCTAATTTGAGTTTGTCAATCACGTCAAATCTCAATTCAAAACAAATTATTTTGTAGTTATATAGTGGCAAAATGTAAAAAAGTTCTGGGGTTATAAATACTTAAGGCACTGTAGCTGCCCACCAGACGCTAGTGGTAGCTTACCAGATAGCGTCACAAATTAAGCCGCATCTAGAACCTGAGCCGCATTGTAAATGACTTTGCAAGAGAGTACATATTGTCCTATTATGAAGTGGAATTAGAGATTTAAATGTTTTAAAAATTTTGAAAAAAAACTGCACTGTGTAATCCTCGTCTAAGGGTTTTTTTTTTCATACTTTTTACCTTTAAATAAATGTTTTCTTCAAAAATAAAAGAAAATGTGTATTTTGATATGATCTAATATGTATAATATTATAGTTCCTTTGTTCTATTTCTTGTTTATTTGGTTTAATGGAAATAAAATTATTTGTAAAAAAATCTGGTTGTTCAAGTTCACACGCTAAAGGCTGGTTTGCATGGGTGTGTGCCACATATTTATAATGTAGTTAACGTAGACTACATGGTAACACTAGTAATTCCTTTCAAAGGCTGTGTCTAAATGTTTGTGGGCAAGTGTGTAGTGTGCACAAGAATATGCTGTGTTTAGGACAGGAGAAGGTGCACAAATATGCACCTGGACCGGTCACCATGATGTTACATTGACAATAAAACTACTGATACAATACTAATTCTAAAAATATCCTTGTTTTATGGGCTAATGAAAAAGGTCAGAATGAACTTCAATTAAAATAATTTATTTCCTGTATGTTTCAGTAACTTTTTAGTATTTCTTTATGTTCATTGGAGTTACACTTATTCATTTTATTTGCCTTTGCATAACATAAAAATATGCAGTCAACTGAGTCCCTTATTAGAACATGAAGGGTCCAAGAAAATTGAATAAGTGATTGAGTGACATAATTTATCAATAAACAGCAACACAAACTATTTCTGAGGTGTTAGGAGGTAGTTTTGCTGATTACCATGTAGAGGTTGGTGGACACCGTGGTGATTTGGAACATTTTTCTTGATTGTATTTTTGTATAAATTACTACTTCTCTCTCAGTTCTTGCCATTATTACCTGGGTGTTTTTGTTTTGTTATGCTGTGCATTTACTTTGAGTTCTCTTGTGGGTTTTATGTATAGCTTGGCTGCAGTTGTATGTCTTGCTTTTCTATACTCTGTGTGCTGAACAGAAAGTATATCAAGTAGCATGTCAAAACTTGTTACAGAAATAAATCTCTCTTTACAAATTACAAGGAGAATCTTTTTAACACATATGATGACTAACTTTAATTGTAATTTTTTCCTCTAGTTATTTTGTGATAAATTCAAATAGGATATGTGTTACTTTCCATGTGTTAGCTAAACACCAAAACTGATAAAAAAAAAAGAAAAATTCTATAATTGTTTATTTAAAAGAATTTTTAAGATGTAATTCTGCTTGAAGAAACAAAAGAATCATCTGTCACAACATAAAGAAGTACTCTGTATATTCACTTTAAGAAATTAGATGTATGGAGCAAATAAAAAGAGAAAAAAGAACAAGGAGGATGATGAGAACAGCGAGGGTTGTTGAACCTTCTTCCAGTACACCAGTAAAAATAGTGACGATGAATGAAGGAGAAAAAAATAAAAGGGATATTAGCCCTGAGCAGAGTGATAAGCAAGGGATGTAAGCGGCTTCCTCTTATCTGTCCAGACAGAAACAAACCCAGTCCATTCCAGCTCTTAGGCAAAAGCCAAACAGGCACAACACACACACATGTATATATAGATAGATGCACAATTGCAAACACATTTGCCTTCATAATCATAATACTATCCAGCAAATATGATCTGTGGAATAAAGGGGCATTAGTTTAAGCTGAGTAAGCAAATACTATTTTTTCTCCAGAATGAACCTCAGATATCTGACAGGAAACTCCTTCAAAAGAGAGAGAAAAAAGTTTAAATATGTTGAAGTCGTGAGCTTTTCAGATGAGATAAGAATACTGAATTTAAAGATAAAACTAGTCTGATATGACTAACATCAAACCTAACGGTATGGATTCCTCTGAGCACACTAAACTGTCCGTCACAATATGGTATGTTTTCAAATAGGAAAAAAGGAAGAAACAGAGGAGAATAAGTTATGTAACAAAAGATAAGAAGGATTAGGAATTGAACATTTCACTCCATCCTCCGTTTCTCAGGTGTTCAGTTCTGAATAACAGGATCAATGGACAGAGGGCATGAAATGTCCACATGTTCTTGTCACACACATATAAAATATGGGGACTAGAGTTTTTCAACCCTGGTCCTTGGGGAGCACAGCACAGTGTGTTTTAGAGGTTACCCTACTTTGCCACACGTGATTTAAATGAATAACTCATTAGTATGGTAAATGGCAAATGGACTCATACTTATATAGCGCTTTTCCAGTCTTAGCGACCACTCAAAGCGCTTTACACTATACAGTCACATTCACCCATTCACACACACACTCACACCCCAATAGGCACATCGGGGGGCTGGTTGGGGTTCAGTGTCTTGCCCAATGACACTTCAGCATGCATCAGGGGAAGCCTGAACTGAACTCCCAACCTTCCAGTTGAAAGACAACTGCTCTTCCACCTGAGCTACAGCTGCAGTAGAGCTGCAGAAAACTTAATGAACCTGAATCAGATGTGCTGGAGTTAGAGGGAACCAAAACATGCTGGGCAGTGTTCCCTGAGGAGTGAGGTAGAAAAATGCTGCCATAAACAAATGGCAACCACAAAGAAGACACAAGAAAAGCTGCCACAATCAAATACTTGTAACAAGTAAGGTGAACACTAAGAAGTCAGCTCAATGGCAAGTACAAGATCCAGGCTATTAACAGCTATGACTTTCCAGTAATTAGATACCCAGATGGAATAATAAGCTGACCAACAAAGGAAGTTCAGACCACAGATGTTAAAACACAGAAGCTGCTCACCATACAAGGAGGATTCCAACAGCAAGTCAAGAATCCATACATATGCTCAGCGCAAAGAGGGAGGCTAAGGGCTGGTGTGCATCAAGGCCACTCCATTACACTCCATTAATAGATCAGGAAGATGGCCCCAAAGGACAAAGCACTTAGTGAATGTCTTCGAGACTAGGACCTGGAGGAACTAATACTGGAGGAAAGGCCCCTACATTGACATGTACCATCAACAGATTGCCAAAGGAGCTGACATGAACAAGTCCTGGCAGTACAGAGACACTAATGGCAGCATAGAAGCAAGCCTTAAGTACCAGGGCCATCAAGGCAGAGATCTACCACAACAACCCTGAAAAACAATCCAGCACCTTACAGCTGGTCTGGAAGATGGCAGGCAGATAAAACGTGGGATAATCATAAACAAGTCCACGTAGTTTACAGAAACATCTGTGCAGAATATGGACTGGAGACATTAAAGTCCTAATAGGAAGCACCTCCAAAAATGGAAGAATATAAGAGGGTCAGGATCATGTAGGACTTACATATTCACACCAAAATAATTTAGAAGAGGGCAGGGGAAAGACATAGTCATCGATATAGCTATCCCAACCAAAAACCATTCAACACCAAAGCCGCTTCAACAGTTGTGTGTTTCACAACTGTTTGAATAGCGCTGTTTATTTCACCATGACCCACCTTGGTGAAGGCACTAAAGATTCAACCAGTAAAATGGCTTTAAATGGCTCAATGGTAAACAGACTGTCAGGATCATCAGCATGAGTTCTGTTTGATTATGAAAGGGGCTACTGACTCCTAACTGCAGTGAACTGAAAGTGTTCCTGAGATAAAGGCACATTAAAATTAATAGTGCTTTAACCCTCTTACGACCGCGACCAAATTTTTCATTTGCGCAAAATACTCCAGGAATTACGGTACTGGCGGTCCGCT
>JBAMIG010000012.1:10076371-10090265 GCA_037177335.1 Kiunga ballochi
TCTTTTTTTCCGCTTTCTGGGGGTTTTTGAACCGCTAAACGTGCTAAATGGTCCCGACATTACGGTTATGAAATGCGTATTGTCACATCCTGTCGGCGGCGACAGGTCTGTCTTAAGAGGGTTAAATCCTTGACCCCGGCGTAAAAAAATAAGAAAAGAAAAGAGAAAAGTATTACTACTGGCAGCCAGTGTTATTGCTGTGGGATATGGAACTATACAGTCCCATTTCTTTTTTATTGCCCATTTGTACTTAAAAAAGGTATTACATAAGTTTTTTTTTTTATTTCCCTTCTAGGACTTCATTCTAAAACATTCTATTTTAGCACAATTCTGTAAAAAAAGGTTGATTTATTGAAAAAAGTTTTAGTTGCTAGCTTTGACTATACTACTGTACAATGTGTATCGCACATAACAAAATATAATACAGCATAATTGTATATTTCATATACTTTTACAGCATGTATTATCAAGTTTCTATTTAAATTTCTACTTAAAACTGACTTCTTTGGGAATCTGGGAGTTAAAAATGAAAATGACGTAATGTTATTCTGAGTTTATAAATTGCTGCTATATATTTGTACTGATATATATTTGTACTGATATTATATATTTATACTGATAATAATGTGAAGGGCATAAACAATAGTTTATTTTAATAATTCATTGCAAGTTCTGACATGGAGAAGGTTCTCTACAAAAATATGTCATGGTAAATATTGTGGGTCCTTATTAAATTAAAACTATGACATTGAGCAATAATTTAGGCAAATTACCACAGGTTTGCCATGGAGAAGTCTTTGACTACCTGGTTTGTGTTGTCCGTGGCTACACAGATCATCAGTTTAGAAATCGTAAAAACGTAGGAACCCCTTTTCAATTTATATATGTGTGGGTGCAGGACCTGCATATCTTTAAATTGGAAAATGTCAGTAACACAATGTTTGCTACAGCTAATGTAAGCTACCTGCTGCTAGCTCCTTCTAAACATTAGCTATGGTAGTCATTATTTCTAATGCTTATGTTTTGATCTTTTAGCAAGGATGGAAACCTAACACCTCTTGCACGAATGAAATCAGCTAAGTAAAGTAATTATTTACAGCTATATTTATAATGTGAGGCCGACAAATAAAAGTAGTCAAATATCAGAATATTTATAGGGTCTTATTTAAAAAAAAGATTTCCTTGTTGCATGTTTAAACTTAAGATGTGTTCCATTAACTATTATTCAGATATTGTACAGGTTCATACAAATTGCTGACAGGTATGTTAAGGTAAACTTTACAATGCTAAATTTTAGAGTATTATTATCTGATATACTGATATAAAAAGAAAAATAAAAACATTTGTAGTTTGTTTAAGTCATGAAAATGTATTTTTACAGATTTAGGCCAAATTTAGTTCTGGGTAGTGCTTATTTTTGACTAATTTTGTTGGTCTAAATGTTCATTGAAGAAAACACAACAGTAATAGTAAATGTCATGTCAGAGATGTCCCATGATGCACACAGATGACGTGAAAATTCCCATTCCCTATAGCATTCATGCAGCCATGCAGGCATCTCTGAGCAAGCTCAGTGACTAATGAAGCTGAATGAATGACTGGGTGCTCCAACTGATAGATCAATTTCTTAAGATGTGTTGTTTGGCTTCATCACAAATAATATGTATCTAGGATTGCTTCAAATGACCCACATAAAAGCAGAGCTTAAAGGAGAAATAGCACACACTTTTAAATTGTATCTCCTGGGAAAAAAAGAGTGTAGCAATAGCTTGTATACATGAAGCATGCTAAATTTGTTGTGAAGTTATGCAAGATCCTTCTCTCAGGATCACAAAGAGAGCCAAATATAGTGTGAAGTGGGTGTGAATGTTTCATGAGTCTTGGAAAGGTGTTGGAGGAAGGGTTTCCTTGCACAAACAAAACCAGGAGGAGATATTGTGGAGACCAGAAAGTAAACATATGCGATTCATTTTTTAAACCTACAATAAACTTAGGTAAATATGTTGATTAATAATGTAAAGCTTCAGAAGAAAGCAAACCTGTTTAGCTTATTAAAATGGAGCTTTAAACAGCAATTTATCTATTTTTAAATGTTCTTTAAAAGGGCAGCAAACAAGTTCATCAAACCAATTGGGAACAAATAAAAAACAGCAAGAGGACATATACAGCAGCAGCTGCTGTCAAGCTTTTATTAGCCAGCTGTGCTCGACATCCAGATCTTTACCTGCAAGGCAGTCCTGTAAGGAGTAGCTCTAATCTGCTGACTTTGTTCACCATTATGCTTGACCCCCACTGTCTGACTGGTTTTCAGCATTCATTAAGTCTGGAGAATAATACTATAAGAATAAAATCTTACCCTGTGGCTTTTCGTATTTATGATTTCAAAAAGCAATTATTAAATACTAGGCTAATGGCTTCAAACTCTGGTAACACAATTAAAAGCACATCCTTGAATGTTTACTCTACATATATTGTGTTGAGCAGATGAGCCATCCCACTGAACTGGAGTGCTTCCCAATAGAAACCAATTTTAGGTCTCTAAAACATGCTGTGTACCTAGAAAGCATATGCTTTAATCATGTTTTAAACAACCATTGCTGTGGTTTTGACCCTGAATTTCTAGATTTTTAGAATCTGGAGCCATTACAAACTTTGAAATAGTCATTTGGACAGGAATAAATGATTTTGAATATTTCTTGCATTATATTTGCTAAATTTAACATGAAGAATTCTCAGATTTTATATTACATACCATTTTGGATTACAAATATGACTCATTTTAATTCATTCACAATCAGATCATAACTTGCATGAAATTTAGTAATTTAGAACAACAGATAAAAATACAAAAAAAAAAAATAAATAAATAAATATTGGGATATTAAAATTCTTAAGAGCTTTTAAGTTTACCCATCAACAGAAACAGAGAGGCTGTGTTTTCCTCAGAGTCTCTCAACAAGCATCATTAGAAAATCCAGAAAAAAACAAACATTTTCACAAACAAAGAGACGTTAGGAAAATGCACACCCTTACGTATAGACACAGTCCCATTTGCTTTTGCACACACTTGGTTCCATGGTGTGTTGACAGAACTGGGACAACCAATTGTGAAGTTAAAAGACCCCGTAAGGCATAACGTCTCCCACCCAATGGTTACCGCTAGCGGCTGAACCAGTTCAAGCTTTAAGTAATGATGGCAGCATGTGGCACACAAGGGGGTACTTTAAGCTGCAAGAATGTCTGTAGTGCAGTGTTTTATCCTCATTTTCAGTCCATACACACAAGCACATTATACATTGACAGAAACTTTCAAAATGTCATGGGTTGAGGGGTGTCAGCCTCTTTGTAAAGACTGCTGTGAGCACTCAACAAATGCACAAAGACAAACAACAAAGCACAAGTTCAACCACGTATATGTGTGAGGACATGTGATGAAGCAAGCTGCTTTTAGCCCTTTGTGCATAGCCATGTAGGAGCATAAAAGGGGAGTTGCACAGAGTAATGATTTATATGCATTTCAGTTTCAGTGTGTTTTTAGGTGGAGAAAAACTGTCACGGTACAATTGCGTTTATCACTATGTGCCCCTTGTTGGACAATTTTTTCTTCCTTTTCTGCTATTAATGACATTAAACACATTCTATTTTTACCCTCTCTGTGGCTCTGAATGGCAATTAACTGCACTTTAGAACAGATCACAAAATTGTTTTATAAAAGGGAGGGTGGGTCTAAGGCACATCAGGTTAGGACTTGAAAATTACCATCAATGTCAGAAACTTACTGCATGTCCAAGATGAAAATTGTCACAGCAAAAGATGGACAAATAATTGCAAATGTAAATAATTTCCTAAGCAGTATACACTATAGCATGCATTTAAAGCAGGTATTTCAGTCCAGTCCACAAGAGCCCATATTGTACAACATTTAGATGCATCGCTACTCACACACCTGATTCAAAAGGCTCAGTTCCCTCATGCACATGTCACGCTGTTCAGCAGAGGTCTGATAACAAGCCATTCAGTTGATTCAAGTGTGCTGAAGAAGGGATGCATATAGAAGTTGTAGGATAGTAGCTCTTGAAGACTGAATTTGGGTACCATGGCAGTACAGCATTCTTCATTCCTCATATAGTTTATGATCATAAACCTTCCAGAAAAAGCTATGCTGTTCTTTTTATTAATGTATTTAAAAAATTCACAAGTTAGATGATAATTTTAATTAAACAGGGAATTTTGCAGACAAATATGGCCTCCAAATGTTGAAATATATTTATAAAATATTTTACAATGCTGCATTGAAACTCCATAAATTTAGATTTTGCATTTTAGATTAAGATGGAATACAGTACAACTAAATCTAAACATGTAATAACACCACATATCAATCCCACCTAATGATACACAGCTTAACCTTTAATGACATCCACCCTTTACCTAAAAGCATGTTGACAAACGAGCAAAGTGACACAGGTTACGAACAACCACACTATGTCTTGACATCAGCCCTCATTTGACGATACAAAGTCTCACCTTGACCTGGATTTATGCTTCTTGTTATGGAAATAGCACTCACCTTGTAATGAAAAGTCTCATTAAATGATTTTGAGATTATTATTTCCCGTCATGGTTTGACATATTTCTGCATTGAGCAGATTATTAGTAGGCAAGGAATGTGGCAAGAAGGGCAAAGAATCAGAAGTAGACACTGATGTTAACTTCCTTCCTTTGTCACTCTAATTTAAGAGGCCAAAGAGGATGAATATTTTATCCAAGGCTATAATTATGCTAACTATAGTTTTAGATTACCCATAGCTGCTTTCTCTCTAATATTTGGCAGCTCCCTTTTTTATGTAACCTGTTAATTATTTTTTTTTATAAATCATATGGACAATATTTCTTTTTTAACCTTAAAACAATATTCAATATGATAAAAATAAAAATAAGTGCTCAGCAGTTGCAACTCTCTTTTTCTATCAAAATCTTATATTCATGATGAAAAAGTCAACTCTATGGAGCTTTGTCAATACATCCAAAAGACTGTTATTTAGCATTGAAGACTGGAATAGTGGTGGTGGATAATCCATTGTTCCTTTCACAACCTAACCACAGTAAATCTTGGCATTGTCATTTTAAAACATGCTACTTTCATCAGGGAAGAAAAATCAGTTGATGAAAAAACTGATAATCTGCTTATTTATATATATATTTAGATGTTCAGCTTACCACATGCTTTGGGGATAAACACCCCTTTACATTCAGCCACGTGATGATCTAGGCAGAAGTCATGAGAAGAGGACGAGTTTGTTACATTTGCAGAGACACTACCAGAGTATAAATCTAGTTATAGTCTCACTGATTAGGGGTTTTAGGAGCATCTACAGAGTCTGGAACCTGGCTCCTGTTAGCTGATTACTGTTTAATTTACCACTAGCTTACCACAACTACATAACTAATCTAACCAAGCAAAATACCACAGTTGACTTAATTCCTTGCTGAAAACTTAGCTAATGCCTCACAATGGCAAGAAAAAAGTATCAGCTATTTACCAGAGAAAATGCTTCCAACACAGAGAATAAATGTGGTCAATGGTGGGAGACTGTTAGCAATTGCATGAATTGCGTGATAACTGCATTTCATTCATTATGTAAAAGGCTATGGGAATGTCACCACTCTCCTACTAAAAAGATGCTCTGGTATAAAGATGTACAGTAAGATGGATTGACAGTAGGGACAACCAATCATATAAGAAACAGTAGAACCAATAAGAAAGCTTACGGGCGGTCTAAACGCAGTGAAACAGGCTTCAGCCTGCTTGGATGTTATACACTAGGTCCTATTGCCTACCAACTCCCATTTCCAGTAGCAAAACAAAAGATTTTGGACAGTTAAAAAAAAAAGCAGAGGACAAAAACATCCTATTGTAAACGTGCAGCAACATGTCCCTGTGTCCTCACCTAAAACTATGTCCATGCATGCAGCAATATTAAAATCGCTCATGTAGACCATTTGAATCCACCTTTTCCTCCTTTCTGGGTCTTGTGCTTGTTGTTGGTAGTCCCACCAGTAGGGAAGGTAATTCCTCAGAAAAGCTAAGTTGTTTCCCAGTGAGACCTTTCCTTTTACATGGTGGTCATGGCATGAACACAGTACTGTTTGAAGGAGACTTTTTTTTTTATTGTATGTATTATGCCTTTCACATAAACTACTGTCCACACTGCTGGGACATTACATGCTACCACATGACAAACCTTACTGGTTAGATGAAAGTAAGCCTTAAGATCCTAATTATTATCCTTACAAAGATGAGTTATAATGATGGCAATGATAAATATAGTGGCTAACATAATGAGGCATTCAGTGACAGCATGTTTATGTGCAGCAATAGCATATATATTTATTATTTACTGTCAGTAATCACATTACTGCTGTCTGACAGCGCAGGTTCCTTGACCCATGTGACTGCTCATACAGAGAATACATTGAGGGCTCTGGGTAAACATTAACCTTTTCCTCTGTGCATTTTTTTCCCTCTGCACACGCATGAACATATACATTTTATTTATTGGTATTGTGGAATTATTTAAACTAATATTGCAAAACCTTAAGAATTTGCATCCTGTGTTGAGATCGTTTCCAAAAATAATGCATGAAGGTGTGGAATTCATGAGAATAAAATCCATGTATTCTGCTTTTTTAAAATCATAACTTTGTTTCTTCACAAAGCAACTTTTTGCCTATATTTAATGTGATGAGTCATTAAAAACATTGCTAAATAAATGTAAAACTCATTTAAAGGAAAAAGCAAAGCTTTTAACATAATAAAGCTAAGAGAATATATAAAATAACTATTATATGTAGACTTTATGAGCAAGGAGAAACACAGTTACAACTGTTTGGTGTATAATAAATGAAAAATCTATGCCATGATGGGATAGGGACAATAGCTGAAATCATTATTAAAACAGAGTAATAAGATAATTGAATATGGTCAAATTTATGTAAGATTCTATGGTCAGTGATCGCATCACTACATTTTAATGGGTGTAAGACCAGTTTACTGCGTGCTCTTTTACAAATTCATGACAAAGAGGCTCCTGCACAATTGTAAACACATCAATATTCACAAAGTGTATTTTACATCATCTCTCCCTCTTCCTGTGCTTTACTTTTTTCCATTTTCATCCTGCTCCTCATCTGTTTTCAGAATGTAACACTCTGTGCTCTGGAAATCACTTCAGACAAAAGAGTCAGACACATTTGCATAGTATATAAAAGATTTTTTTAGCAGTTCTGGCTCATTCATATTCATTAGGTCAAGCCAAGGCGGGTCCCCTCATTGGACCTATCAAGGCTAAAATCCGCCTCTTCCATCAGAGCAAGCAGTAATTGGATGCCTCTTTATTAGCAACCATAATTCAGATGATCCAGTTGCTACTGGTTTACAGATTGTTCTCTTGGATTGCAAGTACCACGTATTTTAGTTTTAAATGAAGTGATCTGATGTACATGATGCATTACTCATTTTGGATATTTGAAATTTATTCCATATATTAGCATAAGCTTGGAAATAATATAGCCTCTGAACATTATGATTATCTCTCATAAAATGGAAATGTGTATGTGATCTTCAAATACAACTGAACTTGAAACCTAATTTTACAGGGAAAACATTTAGGCCTTATTAAATCACAGTCTTTACTTTGTGTCTGTTTGTAAAGAATAATTGATTTTCCAGCAGTGGTAGCAGAAAGCATTTTTCTAGCTTTGTTGGTCTGCATACCGCAGTACGTATAATATTAAAAGATTCTGAGGAACATAATGGAAAAATAAATGGCTGAATATTACTGTATATATAAACTATAAATTACTCTAGTGAGCAGAACACTTCTGTTTGCACTTTGTAGTATCTGCATTTCCTATTATTTTGTGGGGGGTATTATCAATATTATTTACATAAAATAAAATTGAATAAGAGTTAGGATATTTTACCGAGAGACTCAAAATGTATACTTACTTTACATCCACAGCTAAGCCTCAAGTGGCAATAAAAGGGCACTCATGACCATAACTTTTTTTTTCCTTATGCCATTTAATTCTCCTTCTATTTGTTCTTTATTTTCCTCTATTTTCATCTTTGATTTTCATTCTGAAAAAATAAAAGTGACTCCATTTCTGATCAGTACTTTCAGTACTCAGTGCAGAGTTGATACCTGCAGGGAGGTAATCAGAGAGATATCTATAGGAGACAAAATATGGTGGCCTGTCAAAGGACCCAAAAGGCTCAAAGCATCTGTTTACAGGTAAAATGAATTTACACATGCTTCTCCACAAAGGCTTGAATTCCTTATTTCCCCATAACTTTTCATTATGAAGCTGTCACAATCACTTTCTCATGCTTAGATTGTTATTTTGTCATTCATTTGCTCCTTTTTTCCCTGTTAGCAAAAGCTTGTCTGTTATCCCTCCCAATTCAAATCATTGAAAGTCACAACATTGTAGAATTGTGGCTTATTGATTGATAAGTTGCCATTTAAACATTGTGATATGTGAGAAAATAACTGTTTAATAACTAATTATAAAGGTACATGTCAGGTCTCTTATAGACGGGTCACAGATCAACAGATTCTTAACAGTAATTCATTTTAAAAAAGAAGAAAATTACAGAAAAAAATAAGCAAATACACATTTTATATTAATTAATTGATATATAATACAATATTGATTAACTGATGCCATCCACATATTTGAGATACATTGGTTCCCCATTCGAGAATCTCAAACTCATGTTTTGTTCTTCCTAGTTTATGAAACAGAAAGCATTTTGGTGTGCCATGTACAACTCTCAGACTTTGTATGTTTATGGTATGGGGTGCTATTTTTTTAAGATATCAGAACTGGTCCAAATGTTTAGGGACATACTTGTTTCTTTTAGGCACTTCCCCATAATGTGCACGAGGAGATAACTCAATTTTAAGTTTGTTAAAAAATAAATAAATAAAACCATGCTGCCAACATATTTTCCTACTTCTTCTGCATTTCTGTTTCCTCACCCAACTAAATCAGAAAGATTACACAAAAAATGTATATTTTGCCTTAACTTTTATTGATGAGATCCTCAAGATAAATTCTCTACAGTTTTGTATTTAGTAATAGTGTTTGGTCTGATGAGTATTTTTTTTCTTCATTTCACCAGATATCAAGATTACTCCTGCTGACAACAGGATGACTAATCCTCTCAGAAAGATGCTTGGGGACATGAAAGCATGCTCTTAACCAGGTAACACACAACAGATTTATTCCAGGAAAAGTTCATAATCCAATTTAAACGTTCAATCACTTCTACCATAAGAGCATCTGGCAGGTGGTGGACAATGAGATTTATAATTTCTATGTTATTTCAAAAGTCAGATTTAAAGAAAAGAGGTATATATTAATCACTAGTGATTGCAACTGGTGGGCTTTTTAAAATGATTTATGCAAGTATTCTCAGCCACTTATTCTAATCTGTAGAATATTTAAGTGATGCTGTAAATTACCCATAATCATACAAACATTAAAATGAAACCCAAGTTATGATTTTCTTTCCTTTTTTCTTCCTTTGCCCAAAAACAAATGTCACCACCAATTTGTTCATTTCATAAACATTAACTAGAATATCTGGGAAAAGAATGTACTCACTTTTAACATACTGAAGTCATGCATGATGTTAGTGATAATGATGAACATTACAATTATTATTATTATAGTTATATACAATGATTATATTATATTATATTATATTATGATATATTATATTATATTAAGAAAAATAATGAAAAGAGTACTACCAGCTCTATTTTGCATTTGGAGAAGCGATAGTATCTGGTCATTGATATCAGATCAACTATCTTCACATGTTTTACTAAATGCAAAAGTTCCTCTCTCTACTTCTTGTCTGTTTATTCATTAAACTCGTACAAATTCTACATAATTGTGAAACACTTGCTTTTGAGTTGACATTCAAGCAACATCTCGTTTCTTGCTGCCAAGTTGGATCACAGTTTCAATTTTGTATGTAATGTGAGGTGAGAACTTAAACACTTTCTCCTGTTAGACCTAACCCTGTGACATTTAGTTAAACATGTTCTATATTTATTTCAGATATTATATATATAAAACTTCAAAATCCCAATAGTAAATGTAAATTCATTTGCATGTGTACAGTTTTATAATGAAGCATAACTGCATGCCCAAACATATTAGGACATATTATGTTTGGGTGTTTTACTAGTATTGTGGCTTCTTTCCACTGCCCTCCCTCCTTAAATCTCTTGTCTGTGTTGTGTTTATTGTTCATGCATGGCTCTCCACATCGTCTCCCTCCTGATTTCGAGCCAGTCAGCATGCACACCTGTGGCTCATCAGCTCATCACCTGCAATATATATACCCTGTTCTGCAGTCACATTCTGCCAGATTGCTCTGCCTGCCATAGCGGTAGTGATGCTGCAACCACTGTGCTTAGTTGCACTCCTTGTATTTTTGCCTTGGACTAATACTGTTCTCCTGTGCTCAGATTCCCTCTGTCATCTCCTGCCTGTTCGGCTCTGCTCTAAATCACTGGTTTTCTTTGGACGCAATCTCGAGCATGCCCACTCACCAGCACACTACCACACCAGGTTCACCTTGCCTCACCAGCCATATGTCTTCCACTTGCCAGCCATCAACTCGACTCGCTACACTCAATCCTTCCAGCTCCCTGCCTGCAAACCTCCTCAGTCTGCTCAGCCGTCTGCCACTCCGCCTCTCTGCTTGCCTACACATTCCCCTACATCCATTCATTTAATCTTTACCCAGTGCCTTTAGTGAATTAACAATAAGCAGATCTTATTCTCTGCCAAATTTGTTCATCATACTGGCTAGTTTACACATATTTCCATTAACTCAACAGATGCTATCTTACATCCTTATTATGAATTCATAAAAATGACTGTCAGGTGTTGAAAAACGTTCTATCGTAACTTTTCTCACTAGACTCCTGTTTTTAAATAGATTTGAGAACATTGTAATTCCATTTTTATTAATAAGATGACATCACCTGTAGGAATGATCTAACAATAAGGTTTACTCCTGCAGGTTTTCAATGTAAATCTGCTACTTGGTTTAAGATTAAATGGATCAAACAGCACATGAATTCTGTACAATGACTTAATAACTAAGTCAGGTGTATTGAAGCAGAGATACATTGAAAATGTATGAAAAGGAATGAGGTAATTATGGAACGCAGTTGAAGTCCTGAACACATGCAAATATTTCTTATGAGTTATTAAACATACTAGAATCACATTGTTTAGTGTTAGCATTATCATATTTTAATTTTGTTAATTTTATTTTTATGCTTTGTATATGATAAAAGACTTTCTGCCATCCATCCATCTCCTATACCACTTTATCCAATTCTGGGTCGCGGATAGCAATCAACGAGGGAGAGATGGGGTACAACCGGGACCGATTGTCAGTTCATCACAAAGGAAATGAATGCCGCATCACAAATTAGTTGTGCTAAAACATGATGATGTCAACAGTCAGAGGAGATGTTAATAAAAAATCATCTTGTGGCTATAGCACAGAAAAATATCACTAGGTATTTTTAAATCTTTAAGGCAGTAAATTATTCTTCAAGGATTAAATAAGATTATTTGTATTAAAGCATAGGATAATAAATCCCTCATTTATCTAACTTTCCCCAAAACAAATCTACCACCTCAGTCCTGTGTCCTTCAGTTAACTGAAGATATTAAATTTTAGTTGTATATCAAGTTAAATCTTGCTTATCTGCATTTTATTCAATTTACTGGTGAGTTTTTCTGCTTTAATGCAAAAATAAAATAATTTCTGCCAGTGCCCCAAAAGAAATTAAAGGGATTTTCTCAAGAAAAAGAATATGCTGACTTTCTCTCATCTTTAGATCTGCCAAATCAAATTGTAAAAATGAAAGAAGGCTGTGTGTGAGCAGTAAGAGTGTCAGCTGTCAGTCCAGTTTCCCTTCATCATTTTACCATATCTCTCCTCCTGACCAAGATATCTATCAATTTCACATCTGTTCATCTACATAATGTGAATACAGACAGACACAAACACACACACAAATCTATCCGACCCTATTTTATGGAAGTGAGAACAATCAACTGCACACAAGAGCACCTGCAACCTCTCCATCTATGTAGCTTGCCCAGAGCTTTGCAACTCATTTAAATACACATAAACAAGTATATACACAAGGTGAATGAATGATAATGAGACTATGATTATGGGTCTTTGTGAAACAATGAGAACAATGGCCAAGGTGTGTCAGTGTTTTCCATACCATCATAAACGCTAATTTCCGTCTGTATAATGAAGTGATTCAATAAATAGGAGAGAATTCTACAGAGCTTGTGTACACCTCTGTATGTCCAACTAAAAGGGTGACAAGACGAAATGCTTTATGGTGACTGTAAAAAGGAGAATGATGAAAGAGAGTAAAGAAACATACCTCAACTTGAAAAGTAATGCATGATTAAGCAGCTTGAATCAGTCTTTCACATAGACGACATTCTTTTTTTTTCTCCAGTGGGTAATCTGCTCATGTACGTAGAAGGTATATGAGTGTGTGCAAGTTGTAAATAATTCTACTGAGGGCTGAAGCAAATAATGGCTTTGAACATGAGATTCACGCAATTAACTGTGAACCAGAGAAGATAGACTCCAACGTCAATAACTCTTGTAATGTCGGTAAGGGATGTAAATAAAAAGAAAAACTGTGTCCCCAGCATGAGTGAGTGTATGAGTGTGGGTTTAGATTTCTGCCTGTAAATATGTATTGTAGGGACCTGTGTACCAGAATAAAGACAAGGTGTGAGATTTTAATAACTGTCTGTATACATGTATCTGCTCATAGCTATCTATCCCTCTATTTATCCATCTATCCATCCATCCATCCATCCATGCACACACTTGACTGTATTATTTTTTGAGTAGTTCTCAGAGCAAACCTTGTATTGTTGGCCTTTGGCTTCCTATGAGTGATGGATAGCAACGATGTGGTAGGTATTGTTATAAACTAGCTGCTACTCAGTTAAGTTTAGAATTACAGTTAATACATGCAATAAATGCATTTAGAAAAACTAAATAGAATCATCAAAAGTAACAAATGAGTGATAAACAGGAATGTTTGGGCAAGGAACATAAGAAAATATTTTAAGAGAAGATTTACATTTAAGAAGTAAGTAAATCATATGGCTTGACAGAATAAAAGACAAAACAAGTAAATTACAATACACTCAGAGTAAAACCAATGAAGGAATCATCAACAATCAGTTTTGCTCATGAACACATCAGCAAAGCAATCAAAAGAAAAATGATCAAAAAGCAGGTATCTACAATGCTAGACTCACTCTCATTCACACACACACACAGACATTCAGACACAAACACACAAACAGCCTTTCCCCACATCCCACTTTAAGCCTCACATTGATTGTTTGGAGCTGCCTGTTCCATATTGATTTCTCTAATCCATTTTAAATGAACAATTACAGCCATATCCACAAATGTGACTTGCAGCTACTTCACAGTATATTACAACAGACAGACTGTTTCAGTGTTTTATAAATTTACATTCTATGTTAATCAGATTATATAAATAAATGTTCAGCCATGTCATGTTTGCTATATATTATTAATCACCTGGTCTTTTTTTTTTTTACCTTGGACCTATTCCAAAAATTATGAGGCAGGAGGTGGAGAACATCCTGGACAGGTTACCAGTCAGATACAGAGAGATAACAATGAGAAGCCCTGGTTCACAGCCAGACTGAGTCGGATGAGGTTGGATAAGGAAAAGGCTTTCAAAAGTGGCAACAGGGCGGAGTACATAGA
>JBAMIG010000012.1:10112362-10124033 GCA_037177335.1 Kiunga ballochi
AACCTATTCCATGGTAATAAATAGTACATAAATAAATAGTATGGAAAAAGATAAAGTGCCTTTGCAGATTTTGTTAAAGGGTTAAATAACGTTTTCAGATTTTAAAATGTAGATGCTTCTCCCCAGTTACACTCCAGTAGATAAGTTGTGCAAGGGTGAGGTTTAATATTTTATATTTTGGTTTAAAATACTTTCCCTAATATGTACAGACATTCTTCATTATTTGCAAGCCAGTTTGAACAATATCCATTGGTATAATAAAGGTCAAATGAGGGATTAACAACACTTTAATCTGTTTGTTTCCAGCATCCACAAACACAGTGAAATAATATCAGCATATTGAAATGATAATAACTTTTTAATCCAAATCATTATCCATTCTAACAATTGTTTTACAGTGCTGCACACTGATATTCAATTTTTCACTTTATCCATTTTGCATCCCATGGGGTTTTTTGTATTGTAATAGTGGTCGCCACAGAAAGAAGAAAATACATTTTTGATACAAAAGAGATATTCCAAAAAAAAAAAAAATCAACTAAAGATGATATACATCCTGTTTAATGCAACACTATGTTCTGATCAATTTTACCTTGGGTTAATAGCTGGTGAACAACCTCTGAGTAATTTCCAGTAAAAACTGATGGTTGGACATGATGGGCAACTAGTTCAAGTTGCAGATACTGGCCAGTTTCTGACAAATATTTGCTGCTAGTGGACGGATCCCCTGTCAATAGATCAACAAGAGGGTTTTACAGGCCTCTATCTACCATTGCAAACTCCATGGTAGATGAAGGTTTATCATGTAGTGATTACTCAATTTTGGCTTTCTGCTATTTACCGACTATAGTTTGGAAAAAGCCTGGAAAAAACGTCCTTACAAGCAAACAAAAACACTCTCCAAGAGGCACTTAAACCTGTTAAGATTGTTGATGTCAAATAAATTGCATGCAGAAAAATATGTACTTGGTCCACTTATCTGCAACTTAGCCGTAAGCTGAAGACAAGGCGGTTTCCAGATGGAGCGTCCTTTCAGATAACAAAATGCCACAATACATCATTTCAATGTGAGAAAAACAAGGATTAATGAATAGAAATTAAGAAAGATGACAAAAAACAGACAGTTTATTTAACCACCCCACCCTACAAACACACATCTCTCAGTGTCACATTATTACAGGAAGAAATTCAACGATGTACGAATAGCCAGATCTGAACACACATGACAGGCATATACTGGTAGTGCAGCAGGATCAAAGGCTTTGAGATTGTGGGTTATGAGTGTGTCTGTGTTTGCAAGCATTGTGTGCATGACAAAAAGGGTGTCTGTGTGTTGCTGCCACAGCAAAAAGCGGTCAAGCTGTTGGATTTACTAGATAAGCATTCAGGATGGCTGCTCATGGCAGACTTCTTTACTTACACACACGCACACACACACACACACACACACACACATACAGGAAACTGGCTCCAGGGATGATGACAGATCTGGCTAAGACACACATGTAATACAAAACCTGGTGTTTCAGCACAACTGAGATTTTACTGTGTTTAGTCCCTCAAATCCTGATAAGATTTATTGAATTGAAGGAGTGTGTGGAGTTGAATTGCTTATAAGGACAGAAATTGGTAAATATATTCATTGCTTTTATTTTGCAGTAAAATGTTTATATATTAGAGAGTCATGATTATGGTTATAGTGGAGGTATATTGGGGAAAGACTGTGACAGGATCTAAAGTGACCAAAACAAAATCCATATGTGATTCCTGCTAGATCTTGCTGGACTAAAATCCCACAAGAGACACATAAGTAACTGCATGAGTGTATGCAGAATTTTAGACTCTGCAAGTTCCCAGGTTATTTCACTGTCTTTGTTCCTCCCACTCATTTTCTTTTTCATAAGCAGTAAAAGGTTTACGCTGAAATCATTTATTTTTAAATAAATGATTGAGTAAAACAAGTAATGAATGAGCAGAAAATAAAAAAGATGTCTGTCCCAATTGAATAATCTTAAAGTGTAATTCAAGTATTTTAGCAGCTTCACTTGTTTAGAGATTAGGAGCCTACAACAATGTTTTTTTCTTTAAATAAAGGAGGATCTGAAAACTTACTAAATATAGCGACAAAGTCTTTAAATTGTTTGCCAAGCCCTATCGTATCCATCACTACAATGAAAGTATGTCCTCGCAAACCTATTTTAAAAAACATCTTTTAAGCTTTTTTCTCCATTAAATAATTATAATATATTGGTTGATATATTTTTTTATTGAAATTGAAAGAAAGAGCTGATTAAAAAGAATTGTAGTTTTCAGACACAACTTTAAAAAAGTACTTGCTCACATAATAAGACCTCAACATCTTTCAGATGTAATCTGGTAAACTTTTTTTTTTGCTTTTTTATAACCGATTAGCCAGGGATTGAGTATTTAGGATTTAGGATTTAGTAACTGAATGTATGTTTTTTTTAATGCAGTGTATTATGACTTTTTTTATTTATTTGTTTATTTATTTAAATATAAAACACACATTGGTTTAGATAACATGGCTATCTCAAACAACATGACAGGGTAAAAGTGGTTGCAAGGACTGTATTTGCTAAACAACCATTCATTCATTTGCTTTACTGCTTAATCCAATTCTGAGTCTTAGGAAGCTGTCCCAGTAATTAGCAGGTAAAAGGCAGGTTACACCCTGGACAGGTCACCAGTCAATCCCTGGCTAAAGAAGTCAACAACAAAAAGATCTGTACTGCTTAACCGTGACTGGCAAGTTAACAGAGTGGAGGGCAGCAGAATCTGTACAATAAAAATTAAGCAACTTAAGGAGTCATACTTGTCTTTTCTGTGTTTAACGTATTTTCCTGAATAAAAACTATACTCAAGATTTTTGCTTGAGTCTTAAAAAGTTTTGATTGGAATTATTGAAACAAATCTGATTCCATAATTTAGTTCCTTTTGAAATTGAGAAATGAATAACTTTAGTATAAAAGTTATTCAAAAGTAATGAAGAAAAGTGTGCACCATCTACTGCATGCACCCTTACCACGAATGAGTAGTTCCACTTCGAAAGCTTAGGTTATACCCACATGTCCACTACAGCACTGATTATATTATCTAAAGACATTTTCAAATCATGAAGCAAAATAATGTACAGTCATTATTAGGACGCAATGATTTAAGTAAAAGGATACAACATATAATAGACCCTTAGCAGCCTTTCACACTGGTCTATAGAACTAAGCCAAAATAAATCAATGAAATAATGATGCTTCTCACTATGCAAACAGAAGAATAAGACATACAACGCTTTATTGGAATAAACAGAACACATAAGACACACAATCCATTGACAAAATATCCACTTCTCTGCTTATATGTTAACTTTATTGGGATTCTATTCTTATTCCTCAGGGTTTAATATGATATTGCCCCATCATTGGCTGCTACGATAGCTTCTTCTCTTCTGGGAAGACTTTCCCTCAGGTTTGGGAGGGTTTGGGAGTGTATTTGAAGGAATTTTTAACCATTCTTCCAGAAGCACATTTGTGAAGTCAGACATTGATATTGAATGAGTGGGCATGGCACACACTTTCTGCTCTAATTCACCCGGAAGCAGGGTGCGAACCACAGGGGAGCTGGGGAAACTATGGCACCCCTTAATGAAACATGATTTATGAAATTTTGGGGGGACATGTATACTACTGACAGTAGTACGTATGATTGCCCATATATTAACCAATGCCTAAAATTTGACTATGGATGCTATAATTAATATGACCACTGAATCATGGCAGTGCTACAAGTTATTTTCTTGAAGGCACTACGTTGTATACAAAATAAAAGAAGAAAATGTGCGGCAAACACACTTGCATTGTTAGACTTAGATCTAACCTTAATGATTCCTTTGGGATGATTCCTCAGGGAAATTAGATTTCCAGCAGCTTATCAAATAAATACCCCTTAACCCAAAGAAATATTTCAATAAACAGAATAAGATGTGAAAATAGTATTTAAAAAAAGGAAAAAATGAGAAAACTAATTTTTGTCTATAAATAACTTAAAGATTGCATTTTGGTAGTTACCACAGTCTGGGTAAATTACTCAACATTACCAGTACACTAATACCAGTCCTCTCTATTTGTCCATCTAGTTTTAGAGAGGGATGGCATAGTGAACAAAGTTCTTTAGCATGTTGGTCTTACACCTGGGCAGGAGTAGTTTGTCACTGAACAGGCTTCTCAGACTGCTGATGACAGTATGCAGAGAATGGCTGGTATATATCCATAATATCCAGCAGTTTGTCCAGTGTCCTCATCTCTGCAACCGTCTCCAGAGTGCCCAGCTTCATGCCGACCACAGAACCAACCTGCCTGGTCAATTCATCAAGACTGGGTGTGTCCATCTTGGATGGGTGAATGCATTCTTTACACAACATAGTTCATATAAAAAATTAAGCCCTAATTCAATGTAATCTAACATTTATATTAAATGTAGTATTTTGCACTCGTGCTTTCTGAGTGCAGGCAGGAGCTTCTCACAAAATATGAAATGAAATGAAAATAAAACCAGCAGTCAATATGTGCACTCTTGAGGTGGGTCTCTATAGGATTTATATAAAAGATGCTTTATTGTTTCTCAGTGTGATTTAAGGTAGTTAAGCATCAGTAAAGAGGAGGAGGAGGTGAGATTTTAATCACCCACATCTTTTCTTATTTAGGCTGGCAAAACAGATGTACATGCGCACACTTTTTTTCCCCGAATGTCTGAATGTTTGTGTTGTTTTTATTTAAAATAACGTTTATCAAGATAAAAAAAAAGAGGTAAATGCCTTGTTCCAAAGGTATTTAAATAGAAACAAAGTAAAATTCAACATTAAATCAGATGTGTGAATCCTTCGGGATCAGAAGGGAAACTAAAAAGTGAAGTAAAGCTTCTAGCAATGTTGTTTACCCTCTAAAGAAATTGAATTGGGTGAGTAAAAAGAAAAAAAAGTGAAAATTGTAAATGTTGTACTAAAGACAAGAATCACATTAATTAGTCCAAAATAAAGAGCATGTCCAACCGCAGGCGAGGCAGAAGAAAACTTTCATTGTAGCTCAGTGTAATGATAAAAACACTCAGCTGAGAATGTCTCCTCCTGTCAAAATCAACAGAAGACACAAGCCTGCGCTTGCAAGCACTCACACACACACAGACACACACACACGCATTTTCACATACATCTTTCAAACTCTGTTCTTACACGATGAGCATTGAGCATTTTGGCAGCTGTTTAATTATGGCTGTAACCAGACTTCATAATGAGTCACTTGACTATGTAACTGTGCCTCTCTTTATTATTTCAGACACTAGAATATAAAAGAAATAAAAAAAAACAGCTAAACTTTGACAGGGGAAAATGTCTGACACTGGGTCTACATTTAAAGTTGCAATGTAAAAGCAAAAATGTACGCATTTAAAATTAAAATGTTTTCAGATAATTGATTATAAATATAATTGAGATGAACAAAAATAGAAAAGGGTGAACTGAAAAATAAAGCGGGGTTAAGTTCTAATTTTGGGTCACCCGATGGTGCTAGAACATCTCGAGTACACTGGCATTGATAATTTACATTGTTTGAATTCAACTCGAAGGGACAGTAAGTCTGTCCTGAAATGCTGTCTTATTTGTATTCTTACATAATAATGGATAAGAATGTTGCTTAGTATGAAAATTGAAATTTTTCCCATTAGAATCTAGAAACCACCATGGTCGAATATTTTATTTTACGTGACGTTATCACACATTAGACCATCCACTGACTCTTAGTGACCAATATTTAGAAGACAGTGTCCCAAAAGAGACCTAAGTAAGGACAGAAATACTTGTTATAGGAAAAGGTCTCATAAAAGCTTTATGTTGATTAACAGAGAACCAAAATTAGGAATATATCTGCATACTAGGTTGTATCGAAAGCAAGTTATTTTTATCACTTTAAACTGCAGTATATTTTTATAGTATGAAAACACAATATCATCCACCAACTGTTGCTAAACTAATTAAATGCATCTTTATGTTTTTGGACAGCATTTGTTTTCTTCATGGAGATGCAGCCCCATGTTACACAAGGTTTCTACAATCCCAATTCCAAATAATTTGAGACATTGTGTAAAATGTAAATAAACAATAAAAAAAACAGAGTGCAACAATTTGCACATCCACTTTATCTGTATTTAACTAAATACCCAAGAAAAGAAACTACCAAAATAAGCTATTTAATGTATAAATGTCTTTTTATTCTTTTTTTTTTATTTCACCTGTTTAAACATTGATGCCTTCAACAAATTCCACAAAAGCTAGGAGAGGCATGTTTACCACTGTGTTACATCACCTTTCAATTTAGCAACGCAAAAGGAGTGTTTTGGAACTGAGGACACTAATTGTTGAATTGTTGAGGTGGAATTCTTTCCCATTCTTGCGTGATGGCCAGCTTCAATTCCTCAAGAGTCCCAAGTCTCCGTTGTAGCATTTAGCACTTCATAATGCATCACATATTTTCAGTGGGAGACAGGTCTGGACTTAAGGCAGGTCTGTTTTGTACCCCACTCGTCTACTAAAGCCACACTCTTGCAGCACATGCAGAGTGTGTCATGGCATTGTCTTGTTGAAATGAACAGATGTATCTCTGAAAAAGACATTGCTTGGATGGAGAATATGTTGCTCCAAAACCTTTCCGTACCTTTCATCAATAAAGGGTCCTTCATATATTTGCAAGTTACCCATGGCATGGGCACCAACCCACCCATATCATTATAGATGCTTGCTTTTGAACTTTTACACTGATAAAAATGCAAATAGTCATTTTATATCACTGGCCGGATTTTCAAAAACAATTAGAAATTTGGGTTAATCAGGGTACAGCACACTTTTCTATTTAGCTTCAGTTTATCCCAGTTGAGCTCAGGCCAAAAGAAGCTGGCTACATTTTAAGTGTTGTTGATATGTGACTTGTGCTTTGCTTGGTAGAGTTTTAACTTGCACTTGATGTTATGATAAACTGTGTAAATGGATACCAGTTTTCTGAAGTGTTCCTGAACTCATGTTGCTTTTCATGCAGTGCTGCCAAATGAATGAAGGTCATAGGCAATTAATGTTTGTTTACATCTTTGCTACTTACATGCAGATATTTCTTCAGATTCTCCAAAAGTTTTGTTATTCTAGATTGTAATAAATGAAATGGACACATTTCTTACAATTTTACATTGAGAAATGTTACACTGTTAGACCATTTGCTCATGCAGTTGTTCACAAAGAGGTGAATGTCTCGCCAAATTGACTCAGCCTTTTACAGAGGCTCCTTTTAAACCCAGTTGTAATACTCCCCATGTTTTCAGACATTTTTACTTGTGAAATGTTCCAAGCAGGTGTTTTTACTAAACCTTTTTCATGTTCCCCTGCTTTTGTACTGCCCCTATTGCAGCTTTTGGAGAAAGTCTTGACTAGAACAAATGTAATCAAAGTGAATATTAAAGAAAAAAAACAGCACAGTTTGACATTTTGAACCATACATATATTGTGTGTTCACTTGAATTAAGTCGAATATTATTTGAAATTCATTGTATTTTGCCCTAATTTTGATTACACCCATAATTTAGTTGAGGTTACATGTATCATAACTACATGAAGATACCTTTTAATCTGGCAACACATTATGTCTGAGTGCTTGTATTGTCCAAATGTATGACTGTTGAAATTTTTCCTCCTTTGGGGATAAAGAAAATATCCTATAACATCAGTAGTGGTAGAAAACCCTTTAAAAAGAAGAGTCAAGTAACAGTTTCCTCTTGGTTTGAGAGCTACTATGGTTTGTTGCCAAAAACTGATAATCTCCTATCTGAGACGACTTTTATGTTTGCCACTGCTCCGCTTAACAGATCTACAGCCATATGACAGATAATACTAGAAAAAAATAGGTACTGATAGATATCAGGTTATAGGTAAGAACAGTATCAGCTGCATGAACGTCAGATCTTTATCCATGCTGCATTCTATGCATGTGGGCACAACATCAAGGTGGAGACTATGTATGAATGATGACTAAATCTGTTTTAATCCAGTTGATGGAATCAGCTGATAGATTAACAAATTATTAAGAGTGACATTAGCACTTTGCGGCTCTGAAAGGACTGGTTGTGTGTTTTCCGAGCCAAGTTTTTGTCAGACAGTACGCATATTTATATTAAAGCATCCTCCTCTCACTTTTTCTCCAACCCACCCTCTATTTTTATGTTCCATTTGACATTCACCATTCTCACCTTATTTCTCACCTTTTGTTTCTCAATCTACATGTTGGCCTCTCAACTGCTTAATCGCCGTGATAGCTGGGTTTTTGTAACCTTTGAAGGAGAACATGTCTCGAACGTGGCACGGTAAGGTGGCTTAAAATAACTGTCCTTAATTGCCTCCTTCACCTTTGGTCATTTATGTGCAGTAGTATTTGTGCTTGTAAAAACAAACAAATGTAAAATACAAAGCTAACAGAGTTTTGAGGACATCCATGTTGTGGGAAACAGAAGTCACACATTTGACATAATATTTTTTGTTGCGGGTAAGGCCTTATGCTAATATCACATTTTTTGGAGTTTGTTAAGCCCTTCAAAAAAAAAAAACTTACCTAAAGGTATCACTGAAAGCAAAAAAAAAGAGTCACTAACCATGACTCTCATTCTCACATTTTGAACAATTAAATATAATTATGGTAACTAATTAAACATGACTCACTAAATCAAAATTTAAATGAGTTCATCATCAGTACAAGCTTAAAAGAGCCTGATTAGCAATGAGAATGGCAAAGTCTTCCTTTGAATTAGATTTCCTATATAAGTATATTTGTGAGAAGTCGCATACTGTGATTAAATAATGCGATCTCTATGTATCAATATGTGAGCTGAAATATCTGAATATTTTTTTAAAAAATCCATGGAATTAAACAGTTTGAGAAAAGAGTACATGTACATTTTAACTTTGCTTTGTTAGATCCTGGTATTTAAAAGGAGCACTGCAGGTAAAGATAACTCTTCCACTTACTTCTATTAATGCCTATAGAGACGATCTAAATATCTCAGTGAAGTCTCAATGTCCTAATTTTGCCGTTGTGATATTTGATTTTGTTTTGATTGCTTAAAAGTCCTAGATTATGCTATATTTCCTATATTTTGGATGAAAAAAAAAACTACCTTGGGGATTGTTTTAAGGTACAACTAGAAAAACACTTGGGGAGCGCAGACCTCAGCCAAGTTTATTATTACTGTCTCGTAATGATAAAGAGTCCTTTGAAACAGTCCTGGATGGAGACAATGATCCGGCTCATCTCCAAAATGTAATTATAACTCTTCTTGTTTACTGTTGTCAGTCCACATAGTATGTAAAGCCAGGGTATATTAATTGGAAAACTGCAATTAAAAGACTTTCGTAACGTAGTCTATCTCTAAACACAATGATCGGAGGAAAGGATGAGTAGAGCAGCAGCCATATCTGACATAGCTGACACTTTGTTGTCGTGTTGTGATGACGTCACGCATGAATAAAAATGGCCCTTTGTTGCAATGATACATTTCAAAGTGGTACAAAATCCAGGATCTTTTCCAGATTGCCACCAAAAGTTAATAATTTGTTCCCAATGACACTCCCAACATATCCTGAAAATTTCATCAACATCCATCCATAACATTTTAACAAACAAATAAACAAACAGAAAGATCTGGTGAAAACAATCTCCTTGGCGAAGGTAATTAAGACTAATACAAGGTTAAAAGTTGATAAATCAATTTTGCAAAAATTGGCCCTTTAAACCTCAAAAGAAGGAATCACAACTTCTTACCTGGAGTTGTGAAATCCATAACCAACTCCCTTTCCCCTTATCCACCAATAGACTGAGCAATTAAACCCCTGCAGACATTCAGACACTCACACTTCACTGATACTGTGCTATGTGTGTCATAAATTCACCCTGAACATGTTGGTAATGTGTGCTACAGAGTCTTGAAACTAAATATGTGTAACTAGTTATCTGTGTAATCAACAACACAGAAATTTACCTGTAGCTGAAATATACTGAACTTGTTCTATTCCTGCTTTCCTCTTTGGTTCTGTCACTCCTTTATCTTTCAGCTTCCCAGTCTGAGTCATTAATTAAATCCCTGCATGAGTCAAGCACTTCTATTATTCCTGCTCTCATTCAAAAATAGTGCTTCTATTCACATTTCCCTTACCTTGGTACGTTCTGTGGCACCTACAACCATCACAAACCTGCATTTGTGCTAAACTCTTCCATCATGCATCTGTGATAAAAATGCTTCTTCAGTATTTAGCAATTAATTTTGATAGAGTGATGGCTGCTTCAGTGTGACAAGAAAAAAAAAAAAGACCTATTGTACATGACTGCTTTACCTACAATAAATTTAAGTATGCAACTTAAAAATAGAAGACATCACAGATATTTTACACAATGAGTTATTTTGTTTAAACAGACATATTTCTGTGTAAATTATATAACACAAACCAATGCTTTAAGATGACTTTTAAGCTAAAAATAACGTATTTATCTAACTTATTCTAACGTTGTAATACATTAGTCTTTACACACTATATGCCATCTCAACATAGCATGAATATGCTGCTAAATAACCAAGAAATATTTAATGAAGAAAGAAAAAAACAAACATTGCAGCAAAGTGGGTTAGTGCAACTGCCCTCTATGGGATGACAGAGCAACAGTGTACTTAAATCATGCAAAGCTGAACTGACATCCAACATAGTGTCATAGTATGCTGCATTTTTCTGTGTCAGGTTTGATATGGTCATGCTGTGTTTCAAACAAGGATGTAGTCGTCTTGATGGGTGGCATATGATACAAACCTCCCTGTGTCATTTCATGTTTAGATAAATTTAAAGCTATGCTCATTTTCTCATTACAGATTCTTGTGTGCAAAAACATGCATCAGCTTAGAAACTCCCAAACATCTGTAATAGTCATCTCAACATGTCAAAATTGTCGATGAAGTAGAGCCCCTAACAGACACAAGGGGATTTTGATCTGTTTGCATCACCTCACTTTATTTTCACATTACTTCACAATACTTTTAAGGTCCACACATTACATTTTGCATTATTTTGTAACATTTTTGTGTTCTTTTGAAAAAGACATGCATCATCTGACATACACCAATCAAATGGCCATGAGAGTGTGTACAGTCTGCTAAAGCTGTTTGGTCAGGTTATTTGGGTGTGTCTGGTGGACTGCATCTCTCCCTCTCAGCAGCATCAAGTCAACATAACAAACACACATACATGACTTTATGTTCATGTTAATGGGTAAATAAGTTTTTGCTGTGCTTTAAAATATTATTTATAGCTGCAGATAAAACAGGCTTGCTGTGAGAAACTGTATCAAGTATGCTGCTGCTTTACAGTTTTAGCTGCTTGTGTTAAGTTTTGCTTTCTGTTTTGATTTAAAATTAGAGAGCATTTGGTATGATTTATTGATAGTTTATTAGGCTATTTTTAATTTCTTATATTAACTGAACTGCACCACGCAATAACTGATTATTATTGTTTATCATTAAAAATGACATTGTTGACTTTGTTGATATCCCTGTTTGTATACTATATATATATATATATATATATATA
>JBAMIG010000012.1:10124133-10138910 GCA_037177335.1 Kiunga ballochi
GACCCTCAAGCTCCCAGGACTCTGGTAGAGAACCCGAGCTTGAGATGAACAACCACCCGCCCTACCCAAGGAGATGGTAGGGTCGGTGAGGGAGGAGTTTTATTTTTTTATTATATATATATATATATATATATATTTATTTTGTTTTTTCCCTACCGGCCAAAACATGATACATGCCACCAGCCGTCTTTAATATGAAATTATGTCTCTTGGCACCAAAAAAAAAAGTTGTTCTTCTGAAATATGGACAATTCTTTCTGCAATCTTCCTCAAAAGTATCATCTTTCTACTATGATGTGTCATTTATTAGCTGTTATTCTTACTCATGACAAACCCAATAGACCTAAAAGATCCATCAGGTTGGCTTTGTTAACAAATAGCTTTTGGAGGAGAGTGCCTAGGGTATAAAACTTTACATGTTGCCTCATACCTGTTGATGATCTTTCCTGGTCTAATTTCTATTGCCTTCTTAATTCACATTTTGTTTTTGTCAGTCTCTTTTTGCAATAATTTTAGTGTTGCCCTGTCAACAAAGTGGATAGAGACACTGTTATTGGCTTCACCATGGGGATCACTCAAATCATGTTAGCCATACCCACAAATAATAACTAATAACATTTTAAAATGGTCAGGGGAGGCTGTGGAAGATTAGACAATGATCAAGAAAGAACATTAAATAAACCTTTTTTAACCAGAGGGCAGAATAGAAATAAGCATTATGTAGGCTACTATAATGTATTTCTGATGCAAAGAATGTCTGATTATTAATTATAAACAGGACTGAACAGGTAAATAATATACATTAAACAGAAACATGATTTATTTTCTAAATCAAAAACGAAACACATCAATTGTACTTTATATTCTAAACACAATCAAAAAAATATTTTTAAAAAAACAACAACAAAAAAAAACAAAACAAATAGTAACGGTGCAACTAGATTTCATTAATTTTTTTTGGCTTAGTCTGTTTGTTTCATATCCCTAAATCCTTGTTGCATGCCTGCCAGCTCATCAGCCACCTGTATATCTGAAAACCTGGACTTTAACCACATTCTGAGCTCTCAAGCTCAACTTGCCAGCTCACCATTCCTGGCCACCCCATTGTTTCTCTTTGCCAGCTCAGGACAGCAACTGTCTTCAGGGTTCCTTGTCCAATACAGCATCAATCCTTTCAGCTACGCAAAGACTTTTTTTTTTTCTTTCTGTGTATGTACCTGTGTTTTTTTTTAATAAACCTTTTCTATGGTTTCTATATGGATCTGCTGTATTTGAATAGTCACTGAACTGTTTGTTTTTATTTTTTTTTAGTTTGAAATGAATTTGTGTTTCAGTTAACTGTGGTTTTGTGTTACAACAAAAGACTAGATCTAAATCTGGAATTAGCCATGACTACAACTGCTTAAATGACTCAATTTAGTCACCTCTTGCTGGTGCGTTTACTTACAAGCCGGTAAACCATTATAATGCAAAATGAAAGGTAAAGAAAAAGGTTCATGCTGCATGCAGAAAAAATGTTAAATATCTAGTTGTTTGAGATTATTAAGGTGTAAAATAATTCATTGTTTGTTCTCATTATTGAGTGTAACTAAAATAATCCACAAATTTACTATTAATTACAGAGATGCAAGCTCCACTGGATGGATTTTCTCTTACCTTTGTTGAAATGATGTGGCACCAACCGAAAAAAAGCATGAAAGAAAAAATAGAAAAGAGTTCAGACATTGTACCAATTGTTCTTTTTTACATTAAACATATTTAAATGATTATTTGTGCTGTGCACCTTTGCTTTAAAATTGTAAAGTTGTTACAAATCTAATAAAAAAAAATTTTTTATGTTTAGAAAATAATAAAACAGTTTTGATGAGATGTGTTTAGGGTCAAACACAGCATGAAATCCACCTTTCCACATAAACAACTAAAGCAAAGCCCACACAATGCTGTTGCCCTCTCTGTCATACTAAACATCCCACATTCAAAAGTTCATGGCACATAGACATATGTTCACACCTACACAATCAGATGCTGAACAATTTTAAAAATGGTCACTGATTAGTTTGTGTAGGCAGGAGACAGTCATTGTAAAGGAGGAAATTCTGCAGGGTAATTGTTAATTTCCTGTTACACTCTGGTGCAATGATGGTGAGGATAGTTTGCAGAAGGAGAATCAGACATGCACGCACAGTGGAGGCTGTAGACAAAGACAGGCAAACAGACAGTTGAGGAGAAAAATTGTTCATTTCCTGCAGTGGGTTTTAACGCACTAACACTAAAGTGCACTGTGTTTAGTTTTTTGACTTTTTTTTCACTCTTAATTCAAGAAATAAAACAACAATGGTGTGAACAGTAGCAGCCATATTTTGAAATCTAAATATACTTTAAGTATAACAAAATGGGAAACTATGCAAAGCCCTTTGAGAACTTCAGAAACACAACCAACAATTAAAATTTTTGAGACACTTTTGATACAATATGATTTATCTAGTAATGTTTTCTTTCTTCTCTAGCTGCAACTGCCAGTGTCAACAACTAATAATGTTCTTAGTCCCGTGTATGTCCTCATGTCTGAAATTTTGTCTGTCCTTTTAATGATACTCTCTCTCATGTCTTTTAAAATGCCCGTTGAACATAAAAAAGAAATGATGAATTGAAATTAACTGAAAGCAACAATGTACAAAAGGGCAACATGACCATACACTGCAACCTTTCAACAACAAATGCTCAAGGTTGTCTCTGCTGTAATTACTTTTCATTCCATGGCACAAATGTGGATCACATTTATTTAAAAATATTTATATTCACTCATTTTTAGTGCTGCTTATTATTGACCTTTGTGGATTTGTGTGTGTGTGTGTGTGTGTGTGTGTGTATGTGTATGTGTATAATATATTTCATTACAAAAACCTGTAAAGAATGAGAATTTAATTTCTGTGCCCTGTTGTCAAAAACTATTATTCATTCCCATTATTTGTATACTGCAATGCATGTAAAGCACAATTTAAAAATCTCCACATACAGGTCAGCATCCCCAGGCCTTCTCTTGCTCTTTAATTGGAAACGTGATTTCAATGGAAATGTCTTTAAATCTTTTCCCTCTCCCACAACTTGAAATGTAGCAGATTTGATTTTGCTCAGAATGCAAAAAAAAAAAACTAAAACTATTTACAAACCACGTGAGTTCTGTGAGTTGCGATGTCGAACTGACCAAACTATGGCATCACTCCCTGTACCTTTATGTAACCTTGTGACAGGGTCATTAACTGTACAGATAAGAGAGTCTTCTTTCCCAGGACCCACTTCCTTGTTGAAGGTGGATATCTGATTACAACAGCGTGCCTCTGCCAAACGCTAAGAGTGCAGAAAAAACACAGAATGGTTGTGTAAAATTGTGTTTGTGCTTGTAAAAACAACAAAAGAAAGCAAAGACAGCAATGCTTGCCAACTGCACGACATACAAACCTACATTTCATAACAATAAGAGACACATTTGTGTGTCGAGGATTAAATATGAGCGATTGCCTTTTGTGAACACATTATTATTGTCTTATCTATTTTATTTATTGTGAGAAGACATACGTTGTCTTTTATCATGTTTATTTTTTTTAAAAAAAGGACCTTTTTGTTACTAAGGTCCTTTAGGCGAAAAAATTAGTTTTTCATGTGTTTTTTAAAACCAGAAAGGCAAACATAAAAAATTAAAGATCAAAAAAAAAAAAAAAAAAATTGAATTTGTTTCACTGGGCTGGTCATTTTTTTCAGTCATCCCTCTAAGGAAATCCAGACAGCGATGAAGTCTTGAGTTTGACAAATAGCATTAGTTTACATAGCTAAGTCTGCTTTTTTCCATTGTGAAAGATTTTAATGTTTTGCTGAATGTAATTTTGCACTAGTGTGGGCATATGTATCATTACATGCTTGATTGAGATTAAATATACATTATGTAACCACGTGAGTGGCTTTGAATTTTTTAAGAACACTTAAAGGAAATATAACATGCTTTTAAATTCTCCCTTTTAACATATAAACCATTTTTTATTATGTGTATAAAGTAGAACTGCAGTGCTTTGGTCTGAATTCCCGCTCCACACACATCTTATTACTCTGTTCTGAGGTCCGTCTTCTGTGCGACTCGTTTTGGTGCCGTTCTTTAAATGTGAACAGGACTCTTATGCCCCGCCCCCCTTCAAGTCACAGAAAGTTCAACTCTACTCTGGTCCGTCATGTTTGTAGCTTGATAGTAGTTATACCCTAATCTCCCAGCAGAGAAACATTTTATTGGTGAGTTTACTATAAATATCAACAATGAAAAATGTATCACAAAATTGGTTACCCAGAACCAGTCATAAAAGAGATGAATCATTCCCTGGTTCAACTTAGATAGCCTTAATTTCTGATCTTTAAGTCTTTTTTTTTTTTTAAAAAGTCATCCAAAGTTTGAACACCACTAGTAAGTGTGTTTGTGACATGTGACAGTGTGAGACCAATACCATTGTTTTCGAGAAGCTGCCAGTTTTAAAAAATGACAGCTCCATGGTCAAGGTTATCAGCAAATGTTACAAATTCTCTTTGTTATCTTATTGGAAGTGTACAGAGCACTTGCATGTGTCTCATCCGCACACAGCCAGGGTTATTCTGCAGCATTGCTCCCTCTCTTATCTCCAAACTTTAATACTGGTAAGGGTCCACTTTAAAATGGGTGCCAGCACACACTAACACACACTTGGATTTGCCTTGAAATGATGAAACCATATGAAATCGCTCTTTTAGGACCTAATGATTCAACAGAAGTCCTCTTTAGATCCAGTGGGTCCACCCAGTACTGAAGTGCATTTCTAAGAAAGATCTTTCAGTGCACTCCTACTGCTTTACAACTGGATGTAACATTTTCTTTTCCCTTTCTTCTGTACATCAAAACTAATTTTCAGTGGAATCACATGATGCGTTTAAAAATAAGCTGAACAACACTTTATAAAGGTAGCATTCAAGGAAGCTGTACTGTGTAAGCAATATGAAGTCATTTATAATTACATTTATATATTATAATTATATATATATATATATTCTACTGAAGGCTGCGCAGGGGTCTTTCTCTGAGAGAAAAACATCGTTATGGGTAGTTGTTGGCACTCTCTTTTTCTGAGCAAGATTTTTATAAACGGACATGCCACCTTCAATTATATCTGAGAACTGCAATGAACGTACGAAAGTAAAAAATTCAGCGATAGGTGAAGCGCGATATAGCGAGGGATCACTATATATATATATATTTAATCACTCCAATGCTGTTAATATAACTGTTATTTGATTAAAGTTAAGAATCAGTATTGGCATGTGTGTACAGTGAAGCCTTTTGTATCGCAGTGGTTGCGTTCAAAAAAGGACCCGCAATAGGCAAAATCCGTAAAATAGTCAACAACTATTATACAGTACAAATGTAAAGCATTTGTTTAAGAAAAAAATAATTTTCTTGCAAATAACTATGGCAGTTTGTAATAGATCTAAAATAACATTACTATAATTATGTAAAAAAAATGTAATAATGAATATGAGGTTAGACACATTGTGACTTGCGTATTTCACAGTCCCTTTGTCTTTGCCTCTTTGTCTTGACTCTGCTCCGCTGTAGCATCTTTTCACTGTAGGTATCACTGTATTTTTTTGCAGTGTAGTTCCAAGACTAAAATCTGCAGCTAGTTCATTATTCCAGTAAATGTTTTCTGCTAAAACAAAATCTGTTACTGATTTCTGAATTGGGTCCATAACCATTAATGTACTAATTATTTGTAATCTATCTGAAAGGCTTTTCATGGTTTCATTTTGGTCTCACAGTCCCTCCTATGTTACAGAAAAAGTCCCAACGGGTGTTGAAAATGCCTTAAAGGGCATTCCCTTTTTCCATCTCCTTCTCTGCTGACCCGACTTGCATAAATGCAGAGGTGTTTATGTATGGTGTCAAGATCAATGTTGGCCTCAAATCAATAACTTCCTGGGAACTTGTACACTGCCAGCCTATAGATTAGGCTGCATCAATCTCTTTCATCCTTCACTTCTCTGTGTATCCACTGCTCCCTTCACTCTTTCAAAACATTTTTGTGTCATATGAACTGAGACCTTTTTTTCTTTTTAGCATTTTCATTGCCGACTTCAACTGCTGCTTGTTTTCTATTTTTTGTGCTGTAGCTTTGCAGTGAAACTCCTGCCTTCTCTCTGTGGGAGGAGAAAATTACAAGACTTAAAGTGGAAAAAATGCACCACTCATCATTTCCACAGTGGTTAATACCTCTTGGACTATCATTCCCTAGGTGGTATGGCCGTAACAGTCAGTTCATCACAGTAAAAGCTCAGTGTGGTACTTGCAGTTTTCTGACACTGATCTGTCTCAATGCAATCAATCATATAATTGATAACCACAATACAGGACAAAATCTTTGTCAGCCAGTATTTGTACAGGATATATACAAAAGTCCCAAATGCAGCAAAAAAGTCAATGAACAATGAGTCAGTGACTGCTTTACGCTTGTCTAGTAGACCAGCAACTCCATGCTTTTCAGACAGAAAAAGGAAGAAGGAAGCTCGTCACAGTAGCCATCAACACAGAGACGTTAACAAATTAACTTTTTGTAACCGCAAACACCCACCTGAGATTTCTCATATGAAAATTGCTTAAATTTAACCACATATGCTCCCATCTATAGAGTCTGCATTAATGCATATCAATAATTTTGAAAAATGACCACCTGGAGGTGATTGATCAATCAGTTTTAATCAATAAATGTAATGCAGGGCTTTGAAAATGCATGATATATAGCTTCTAAGATATCCATGATTTGAAAGCTCATGCTTGGTGCAGTGTCAAATAATGTTGCAGATAAAAATGGAGCCATTATTTATCATGGAACGATGGACATATGTAGGCTGTATTTGATCAAATGTGATGTTTTCTGGTAAATTATTGCTAAATTATTTTTAAGCATGCAACTAAATTTACCTAATTTTAATAATGAATTCCACTTTATGGAAGTGTGGTAATAAAGGACCAAAAAATAGCAAAATAAATAAATATGATTTCTCTATAGAAAAACAACAAAGACATTACCCATGTACTGTAGAACAGGTAATTATAGTTTAACTAAATATTTGTTTATTTATTAAACAATAGTTCTACAGTTTAAATTTTACCCAAGAAGCCTCGTCTTTCTTTCTATTCTATTATTTCTATACCACAAATTAAATGACAAAACTTTGGCAATGCTCAGATTACTGTGTGCCCACGACATGCTCTATAACAGTGTATATTCTGTTATTGCAGAGGAAAATATTTGTTTAGTGTAGAAATGTAAAATGTTTAACTTTGAAAACAGTAGCCTGTGAAAAGGTAAAATGCAAAGCTGCTGTGGAGCAAAATCAATATTCATTAGTTTGACTGCAAAAAAAAAAAAAAAATCACTTTTCATTATTAATTTGTAAGATTATGAATTATTAACTGTAATCTTTCTTATTCAACGTTTATGAAAATGCTAAGCATTGAATATTATTTCATTTTCATTTGCTATAATCAATGTACAAAAAACTCATTTTCTCATTTAATGTTCTAATAATAATGTCCTCCAAAGGTTTTGAATTCTAATGATAATCTATTCTAAATTTAATGAAATGCAGACCTAAACTATCAATTTATGTTCACCATGATTGTTCATTATAAATAAACCCACAATTAAGAAGCAGCATTAGATGAATAGTGTTCATAAAAATACAATCAATCATGTACCATAAAGTGCATTAATAAACTGCCTACTTGCAGTTATGATCCATAATCAAAGTCAATGACACAAGCAAAAGAGCTAAACTTTATAGTGGCAATTTACACTAGAAGTACAGCCTTCAAGTCTGTGCCATATTGAATTTTTGTGGCTGTTTATTAGGCTAAACTTGTTTTCAAGCAATGAAAACACAAAACTTGTTGCAGGACACAGAGATGATGGTGTAGGTTGTACACCCAGAATTTGTACTTTACACATGGAAATATTTGGTATTATGATCATCCACCTAAAAAATGTACCTAATTTCCTAGTTTTTAACAATTATTATTATCATAATTTTGTTATACGAGAGGATGAGTTATATACTTTTATTATCATTGAGCCGATGTCTGGACATCAACGCCAATGTTGCTGCTTTTTATTGGAAATGTAAGCAAATATCATAAACCTTTTTTTTTTTTAAATATCTCATACTTTGTGTCTCTCTCCTAAGACTGCGCTATCATTCACTAGCATGTGATGTTGACCCAGTAGAATTTTAAAAATTACTTTTTGTCTGAAAGCACAAAAAAATCTGGAGTTTTATTTAATCAATACTTTCTATTTTCTAATCAGTATATATATTATACATTCTTTTTTGACAAGGTCTCTCTACAGCTTTGTCTCATTTGCTGATTCTCTCATGTATATGAATACAAATACATATTCACACACACTCTTACACTGCTGGTAATACTAGGTGCTGAAGTCCCCTGGAAAAAAAACTTCATGAGATCATCGTCCGTTAACAAAAGCTCATCATGTTAAACAGTATTAAAAAAAATGCAGCTCAGAGGTGTGAAACCACAGCTGCTTACCAGGTGATGGCTCCAAAGATTTGCAATGGTATAATACAACCTTTGGAAAGTGTTTGTGGTGTTTTAGGTGCAGCAATCCAAACAAACAGACAAAACCACAGCTGAAAGGAAACCCATATGCAACCAGGTTATCACTCTCAATCTTGGATAAAAGGGCTTATTCGGCCAGAGGTGTTTTTACCCAATTTGGCATCTTTTTAACTTAACAATGTAGTATTTTTGGTGAAGAAAGCTGCTACACGCCTTTTGCTGAAATTAAGGAAGTTTCAATTCGCATACCCTCATTCAATAACAGGGTGCTTTACAGAGACATTGAGACATTAGAAAATAAGATGCATAACTTAAAATGAAAAAAAACTAAAGGGAAAGGAACAGAAAGGGGGCGGGGGGTTATATACAAAACACAATCCAGTTTTTAAACAATCTCACTTCAAACAGTGTTTTCAAACCCAATCAGAGCTTTTTTTAGACCAGCAACAGACCTTTAAAAAGTCAATCCCCTGATGGACAGGCTCATAACTGGACTGATGTGGTGCACTTTCTTGTCATAGTGAGGACCTGAGCAGGTACTATAATCAAGCCAACTATAGATGAAAGCATGGACTAGTTTTTTTCAACTCCTCCTTTAACATCTTAACCTTGATATATTCTTAAGTTGAAGGTAGACTGGCTTTGTGATACCTGTATTGTGTTTTTTTTTTAATGCGACCCCAGTATAAACCTAGACATCTGGTCTGCTTTGTGGTTTTTAGGTAGAATGAAGCACATTGATGACCTTTAATTGTTTCTCTTTGGCACCAATGACAATCTCGGACATTATATTTGATTAACTGAAGAAGGTTTCAAGACACACACGTCTTTGCTTCACTTTATGTGTTCTCCAAACATTCACTGTTCATCATTACATCCCAAACAATCAAATTCAGGGGGTATACTCCACACTGCCATCAAGCACAACACAGAATATAGTTCACAGCTCAGAAATGGAACCAGGAGATCCCCCGTTGTCATTATTGTTTATTAGATACTAAAGACAATAGTGGTAATACATCAACAAATGTTGCAGAACTGCAGTGTCTGCTGTTGGGATACTTGAAAATCTCTTCTCCCATCTCATAGTTGCAACAATAAGCTTGCAGTGTTTCACTGTGTTGGCAGTGAACACATACACTAAGTATGTGTGTAAGTGAAGGTTTTGACACATATATAATGGCAAATGGAGGGATAATAGCTTGAAGGGGGAGAGAGGTAATGTCCAAAGGGAGAGTCGAGGAAAATACTGTGAAATGGATGTGCTCAGGAGGTGACCTCTCCATCCCTCTCGCTCCATCTCTCTCAGACAAAATGCTTCCATCTAAACTGTGCAATCTCTTTGTGTCTCTTGCTCTACATCATTGTCCCTGAAAACCGCTCACCCAGTGTGATTCTTTCCTCTTCCAGTCCCTTGCCGGATAGTCTTTCCGTTAAACAACTGCAACACAGCATTTCAGCATTTTATGCTTGTTTCATTTCTTTTTTTCAAAAAAGTGATTGATCCTCAGTAGCTAAAACATATTTATGAGTGGTCTCAAAGGCCAGGACAGGTCCATACTACAATGTCAGGAATTGGATCTCTCATGCCAGAACTCATAATCTTACATAGGCAGGAGGAATTAGTTACAACATGTAGGTCAAAAGTTGTATAGGGGAAGGGTAAAGTGAAATAGTGAAAGTAAAATGTATACGCACACACACATTAGAGAATTTCCATCTATCCATTTTCTACCGTTTGGTCCCCAACAATGTCGCGGAGGGGCTGGAGCCCATCCCTGCCGTCAACGGGCGAGAGGCGGGGTACACACTGGACAGTTCGCCAGTCCATCACAGCGTTGGAGAATTTTAAAGAATTATTTATATAAAGAAACATACATGAAATTATATGAAATATTAAGTCCACCATTTCTAATGAAGCTGAACCATGACTCAGCTTTGCAAGATAGTGTGTTCCTCTCAAACTTGGCTTTTTTTTGGTGTTGCAGGAAATGGTAATAAAAAAGAAGCAAATGCGGTCATTCCTTCTGTTGGAATGTCAGTGATAATCTTGTTCTGGATGAACAGGAATAACAATAGTTGAAACACGTAACTGTGTAGGTTTTTGTTCTAGCTGAAGAATTACAATTTCATTTAGCTCCAATTCTTATATCCATAAAAACTAACACAAAACAAAAACAAATACTGTGAATAAGCACAATCTGTCAGTCTGTGAAAGCAAGGCATTATGTCTGGATGTGAATAAGTTATTTCTCCAAACACATTGGAAAGCGCAGCTAGATGGCAAACAGTAATAGCTCTATGTTAACTGATGTGATGTTTCATGATTTTTGTATATACACATCTTTTTCCAAAACAGCAGCTGTCAGTTTGGATAGTTCAAGAAGTCTTTTCACGTTGATAGAAGTTCTGCTGCACTGGGGTCTCTCTGCATGTCTTTTTTCTGCGATTTCAAGACTTGTTATTTGAGTCTCCATGGTCACGAGACTTTTCTACTACCGGGATTTACCAATAATGCTCTCTAAATTTAAGATTGCAGAGAAATAATTCATTAAATCCCAGCGGAGTTGAAAAGAAAGAGATGGACATGCAGGTTAGAAGAGAAGCAGAGAAAAAACTACGATGATTTAAACCGTTTCTTTCAACTGTTATGAATAACGTGTGATCGCTTGCTAAGAAAATTAAAGAAAAACTACCATTTGAATTTCCATCTGGGATCAATAAAATAGTTTTCATTCATTCATTTTTATTTCATTCATTTGTTTCATTTAATGTGTGAGTAACATAAAGTATACTATTGATGAACAAAATAAAGTGCAGGTAACTTTTTCAGAATAGAGAGAACAATGAGTGTCAGTGCCACAGATGCCACACACTGTATTAAACAGCAACATTCAGTGTTTTCTTCTTCCTTCTTTTCTCCTTCAGGTGTCACATTTTGTAGCTATCTTGCTACAAAAACATTGCTTGGTACACATCTGCATCATCATCTTCTGTCACAAACATGCATGTAAGAACAACTGCAATGCAGACGGTCAGATGCTGCCACAACCACCTTTAAGTATGATGACAAATAACTTTAATATCAGTGGTAGCTGTATACATCTATACTGCCTGAGTATTATTTTTCCCCCTAGAGAAGATCTCTAAGATGACTACAGCTACCAAGAAAACACTATGCATGGAAAGTAAACTCACTAGCCATTCTTATTTACATAAACTCCACACTTTTCCATAGACTAGTTGTTTTGGACAGTTTTTTTTGCACTCTTTCCTTCTCTTGCTTACCAGTAAATACTGCCACAATCATTTTCTCTGACTGGGTTGAGAATGTGGTGCACTTACATTGGCAAGCTATCCGCAGCACGGGCCGGCCAATTGAATGTTCGGAATAAAAATACCCATCCAGGCAAAAATACCCATCCAGGCAAAAGTACCCATCGAGGCATGCTGAATATACCTTATTTAAATACATTTGTATCTGTGCATAGTTTTGTAACTGAATTGGAAATAAAGACTAGCACCTTTGGGTCTCTTTTGTCAGTCGGCTGACAATATTTAGAGGTAGCAAGGGTTTAGCTAATAACAGGTTGATGAGATGTTAAACATAAGGTTGTCTAAAGCAGCAAAGCAAGTTAATACTGCAGAAGAATTTCATATTCATAACCTGTTTTCCATCTGGGCAGTAACCAACTGAAATATCAGTCTTCTCTAATCGCATTCTTTGCTCATAGAGCATTCACAGTAGGCATCCAGTGAGAGGCTTTAGCCTGTGAATGTTTTACATTTACTGACAGGAAGGTAAAGAGCTTTTTGACTGAATGAATTAATAGGGGACTGTTAAACCTTCACATTTTTGTGCAGCCTAACAGGATGTGGTGATCCTTGATGTTAGTAAGTTATTCAGCATGGGTAATTGTGAGTTTGAAAATCAGTATCCTCTGGTATCACCTGGGCTTGCTTCTCCCAGATTATAAATTTAGGCTCTGCTGCACATTTACCACAGACACCACCTCTGGTGAGAGGAGGCTTTTTTTTTCTTTTGTTCTTTGTATCTGTTATGCACTCTACCACACCCACACAGCACTTCAATTCTTCATGCAACTCTTACAGTCACACACACATATTCACATTTCAGGCTTTTCAATATTTTGCCCTGCTTATTATTTTAGTTGTAGCTGTTAAAATAAGTTATTTAGTTTAAACATAAAATAGTGTTTCTTTTTGGGAAAAAATATAATTGTATAACCATATCTATATGAAAAAAGGAACAATACAATCAGGATTTTGACAAGTAGATTTTTCATAACAATGACTTTATCCTTTGTTTATTATAAAACATGCATAGAATATATTTAAGTTTAAAGGGTAAATTAAATGCAAACTCTGAACAATATGAAAAAAGGATTGTTAGCAGTAATTCCAACCCTCTTATGTGTGTTTGCAAACCTAAAACAGCTTCAGTTACACAAGACTGACAACAGATACAGCAGCAATATCAATCCAAAAATGTTGGCAAGCTAACTCATGATAAATATTTAAGTAAAACTTAAAAAACTTTGTAACCTATTTAAAGTCAAAGCACTCAATTTCTAATAGATTCTAAAAGTTTGATGTAGCCCTGTGGCATACAGAAACTAAAAGCTACATCTCCATGTTAAGTTTGCTCTCTGACAACAGCTGATAACTGGACACACTAAGAGGCTTTATATGATAAAAGACAACCTCACATTTTGGTCCAAAGCCACTGAAGGATGTGACAAGCTGCAGCACTTAGGAAATTACAACCTGTCACAGATTTAATCTCAGTATTTACAGAAGCATTTTTGTTTATTACCTTCTGGGTGAATCACAAGAAAAAATGTAACTGGCCCACTGTAGCAAATACAATATGTTGAAGTTAAATTGTTCCATAGGCTGCCTAAAAAGATGGAGGGAACACTTGCATAACATCCTCAATCTTGATGAATAAAATATTCCAGTTGAAAATCTTTATTAATAACCCACTGAGTGGGTTATTTTGAAACAAAAGTGAAAAGATCAGATCACAAACTGACTCCAAGATTGCAACTGACAAACAGCAAAACCAGTCAGACTCTCCCACATCAGTCCCACAGAATCACTGTGAACCACAGTTAAGCTATGAGTAAAGGCCCCAGATTTGGACCTCAGCCTGCTATACCAATCTTATGAAGTCTGTTTCTGACAGTTTGAGCAGAAACATACACATTAGTGCCCTGCTGGAGATAGATTTGCAGGGTTCTAATACTGCTGCGCATGTTCCTCTTTGCACAAAGGAGCAGATTGGATTCCTGCTGCGGGGTTTTGTCCTCCAAAGGCCTCCGTCATGTGTCCTGGTATACTGACTTATCTCCTGGTATCTCCTTCATGCTCTTAAGACACAGTAAGCCTTCTTACCACTGTGCATATTGAATAGCCATCCTCTATGAGCTGCATCACCTGAACAACTTCTGGTTTTAGACACTGCCTCATGCTACCTGTAATGATGCAGGAACCGACAAACGGAACCAGAAATCCCTCAGAACAGTGAAGATGTGGAATGTAGGCCACCACTTCCCTGACCATTCATTTACATGGGATATCTTGATAATTGCCTCTCATTTCCATCTCTTCTGTTCAGTTTGTAGAGCTACTGAAAAAATAATATAAGGTTCTTCTTTGTAAGACAGAAGATGGCTTGTATCTGACATGTCTTTGACATGTTTTGGCTACTTCCAATTTTTTTGTGAGACTACAGGGACAAGCTCCTACTGTCTGATGCCTTCTCCAGGATTCCATTCCAAATGTGCGAAAGGGTTATGTTGTTTTGTCCTGGTTCATAGTCATTTGTGTCCGCTTCCTGATCCCTATGGTCTCTCTGATCCAGTGTTTGTGTTTGCTACTTTTGGCATGGATGACCCTGGCCTTTTTCGCTTCTATAATATGTTTTTTTTTTCTTTTGTAATGATACAATATGGCTGATTTTAGACTTTGTCCCCCTTTTTCTTTAATTGCTCTTGTTTCTAACGGCTGTTAGTTTTAAATTTCTTTTATAGGCAAGGCAAGTTTATTTGTATAGCACCTTTCATGTACAGGACAATTCAAAGTGCTTTACATGGAAATGGTAAAA
>JBAMIG010000012.1:10139010-10162827 GCA_037177335.1 Kiunga ballochi
ACCTGGTGATGAGTGCTGCCTTTGTTTTCTCCTAACAAAACCTGGTATTCTGGTATTCACTATAAAGAATACCAGCGGACAAAATGAGTTTTCCCCAGAATAGCTGGTCCCTCCTTTAGCGATACGGTAAGAAGTTTAGCCATCCATGAGGGGCTCTGAGTAGAACCACTGTTCCTCCACATAAAGAGGCACCAGATGAGGTGGTTCAAGCATTTGGTTAGGATGCCTCCTGGATACCTCCCTGACGAGGTGTTTCAGATGAGGGGGACCCAAGGAGAGGACGCAGGACACACTAGAGGGATAATATCTCTTGTCTGACCTGGAGACACGCTGATTTCCCCCCCAATAAGCAAATGTGGCTAAAGAGAGAGAAGTCTGGGCTTCAAACTTTAGGCTGCTGCCCCCACAACCCGACCACAGACTGCAGCAGAGAATGGATAAATGGATGGACTTAGACTCAAAAGTTTCCTGGCAACAGGTCCTCTGCAACTTTTTCAGCTACTTACATACAAAGCCTAGTGGAAAAAGTAGTCACTGTTAGGTCTTTTTCCCCTATTTTCTGCCCCTTCGCTAGATTAATCTGGTGTCTAATCAATAGTAAAGTCACACCTTATATGTGACCACCTGCGTGTTTGAATAATATGCACATGGGATGTATAAAAAATGAGCCAATAAAGGAGATAGATGGGACAAAACTTGATGAAGGTCCATACTTGCAGTCAGAAACAAAGTTGTCGTGGTGTGTGCAGGTTCATATACTCATGCACACATATCTCTAAGTATCTGTGTGGCTCGTATGGCTGAGAGCTAACAGGAATGCACAGACTGTTGCCATGGTTTTGGCTTCTAATGGCTGTAGATCCACATTGAGGGAGCACTGCATAGATTGAGTCATCTTATGATCAGGCCTATTGATATTATAGTGTGAAGAAGATTAGGATTTTTTCCCAAATATGTTCTATAGAAAAGAAAGGGACAAAGAAATGCTTTAGATGTTTGAGAATTAATACTTAATTTTATGAATAGCTACAACTAAAAGCAACACTAGACTAAGTATTAGCATTCCTTTGGCAGTCATAAAGTAACTTTAAAGTAAACCCGGGAAATAAAACCAGGTTTAAGATAAGGTTAGAATGGGGAAAATAATCATCATTATCACAGTTAGATCAAGTAATTAGTTAATTAATTTAATGTCTGTATAATCTGTGTAGGATGTCTCTATTCATAGGATGGAAAGTGCTGGAGACAGTGTGTCTTAAAAAATACTGTATCTATGTGCTGTATGGGTGTGCCCTCATATGTGTCTGTTTTTGTCAGCCCACCATTTAGACAGCTCAGATAAAAGAAGATCAGAAAGCACAAAGGCAAAAGACAAAAATGACAGCAGGAAAGAGTGTGGGAGTGAATAAACAGGGCAACAGATGAGCAAAACAGGGGAAGGAAAGATGTATCTAGGGAAATGGAAACAAAAAAGAAAGGACAGAGAAGAGGGAAAATGAGGGAAATTGCATGATTGATGGAGAAAAAACAAATATACAGTGAATGGAGAACTATGATCCATGAAGACTGACATAGAAAAAGCAGCAAACAAAAGAGACTAAGAAAGCTGGAGGTAACAGCTCTCCACTCGGCAACCCTGATGGGTACACAAACACATACACACATACACACAGCCTTCGACAAAGCAGTGCTAAACCAGTGAATCACAGAAAAACTGCTGCCAAATCCGCTAACCTGCAGGGCATTATCTGGTACAGCGGGCACCCTGGCACTCAGAGGGCAAACCATGGAGGCATTGCCCATGCAAAAGACAGTGCCGGCTGTTGATATACAGCCAGGAAAATGCCATTTGCAATGAACTGCTCCCACAAGCTTGGTCAGTGACTCATAAGAGCAACTTGGCTTGGGGCCTCTAAAAATGAATTAGTATACTAATATCTTCAATTCACCCAATGTGAGAAAGTGTTAGGTGAAATTATAACGTCAAAGTATAAAGTTTCTATTTCTATTCAGAACTATGAGAAAATGCAGCCAATAAGCTGATTATGTCACACAAAAGACAAAAAAAAATTAAGTAGTTTAGCTCTTATATAGTCAAAACCTTCAAACTGTGTGTCACAGCAATTCCAAAGCTGATAACTAAGCAACTGCAGGGCAACAGAGAGATTTGCCCCATCCAGAGCATGAAGGAGGTTGAACTTCTGAGTAGCTGCCAGAGAGGTATCAGACCAGCAATGTGTTGATATAGCCTCCTCCGACCTTATGCCAAACAATAGTCTCGGTGGGAAGGAGTTATCACGCAATTGCTGCCAAGGAGAGGCCAGTTTGTTCCACACTAGAATAGGGTTAGAGCAGTTTTGCAGAAAGACGGGAAAGCTACATCTCCATACAATGCAAACAATTTACTACCATGTAAGTGCCGCTGTGTATCAAACAAGGTAAAAAGAATAGAGATATGCCTACAACTACAAGTAAAGACCTCTACCCATTTATCTGTGACTGTTGTAAGGATGTCACAGGGCATAGACAGGTATAGCATATAGTCAACCTCTGCTAGTTGGATGTGCACTAAAAGTGGTGGTTTGGCACAACTAAACAATGTAAGGGCATATTGGTTGTCTAAACAGAGGAAAATCACAGTAATTAGAACATTAAATTGAAGCTCAAGGTTATGCATTTTTGGCCAAGGCAGATCATTTTCCAACCAACTATGCCATGTAGAGACACCTCAGGTGGGTTTTAGGTGTTGATGACAGGGATGTTCAGTTGGGGAACATCTCAAACCAACATAAAATGCTTGACTTACAAGGAATTTCCCCACTGTCACATACTGTTAAGTGACTGTACATTATGTGTATTGTATCACATTTTAACAGAGACATTGAATTGGGCCAAAAGGAGGTTTCCACAGAGATTTGCTCTTTCTGCAGTGAGAAAGTGCCAACAGCATGAAGAGAGATTTTGCATTACAATGGCAAGATGAGCAGCTAGCCCTGGGAACCTGTAAAACTGAATGCTACAGTATGAAAACCATGTAGACATAAAAATTCAAATTAAAGTACAAGCACAGTGTATTTTTAGGGCATTTCACCTATGGGGTTTAAAATCAGCAAGGCTAATTTAATTTGTTTTACATGCAAAGACAGGCAACAAAACTAAACAACAGGTAAAATACATTTTAAAAATAATTTCCCATTTTTTAACATGGAAAGAAAGATTTAGCCAGTGTATTTTTGTTTTACTTATTTTCTTTAATTTAATAAAGTATACTTATCAATGACAACTGGAGGCATAGATATACTTCTTATGTTTTAGGCTATTATTTTTATTTTTTAAACTTTGACCACATACATGCAATTTGCTGAAAAAATTCTGTTAATTTCCACACGATTTCTTCAGGTTGTTTAAATCAGCAGATATCATTAAATCACAGAAACATAATGGTCAACTCCTCCCCATTTATTCCGGTCATTCCCACACTCAGGCAGTCTAACAGACAAACCACCAGACCACTAGACAGTTACTTTGTTTTAGCTCCACCTCTCACTGGAATATGCAACACTGGACCTGGATCCTCTGCTTTTATTACCATTGCACCAATTCCTATCATCATCATCCAACATGAAAAAAACACATTCCATCACCTTTCCTCTGCAAATATTATTAACCTCAGACCTATTCTTAATGCTCAAAAACCCACCATCACTACTGTACCACATCAATGTCTCAACTGACTTGGTCATCACTCATTGTCTGTCTGCTGGTTTGTCTTCTGTTAGCGACTTGGCTCTGTCAGATCATTTCTGGGTATTTTTTGAGATTACTGGTTTTATTCAGTGGGAGACCTCTGTGAGAACCGTGAGAAAGTGCCATCTTACTCCTGAAGTGTCTGCAAACTTTATTAAGGTTTTAAAAAAATAGTGCATGCAGTTATTTTACCCACAACTTGTGATTTTTTTAGTGAATTATTTTAACAACAAACTTCGGTCTGCCCTCGACACAGTTGCTCCTCTTTAAATAAAAATGGGCTTCTCAAAACGTAGGATGCCATGGAAAAAACGAGGAACTGAAACAACTAAAAAAAAAGTGTAGAGGGGCAGATAGAAAACAGAGGAAGAATAAAATACAGTAAACTTCCATATTTATAAACATCAGCTAAAAAAATACAATAACACAGTTAGGAACAGAAGAAAAGGTATATTTCTCTAAAATAATCACAAACAATAGCAATAACCCCAAAGTTATTTTCTCAACCTTGGATCATCTTATTAACATTGTTTTTAACATTCCCAAACTCCCTCCCACTGCTCTGTGTGAGCAGTTTGCAGACCACTTCAGGCGAAAGATAAATACAATCAGATATTACATTTTATCTAATCAAACTGCAACTTTTAACATGTCTATTTGTTTACCAGAGGAAACTCTGGACAGTTTGGTCTGGTTAACGCTAAGATGCTTGATAAAGTTCTCTCTGCAGTGAGGCCCACCACATGTCTTTTAGACCCCATTCTAACAGTTTTTTAAGTCATTTAATTAATCTTTCAGAGAGCAGCTTTTAAAGATGATGAATGGCTCTCCACAGATGGGGTTCTTTCACGTTGCTTTTAAAGCTGCAGTGGTAAGGCCCCTGCTGAAGAAGAGCAATCTAGATTTTAATGATTTTAACAACTACAGGCCAGTGTCCAACTTACCATTTTAAGCAAAGTTTTGGAAAAACTTGTTTTTAAATCAGCTAAATTATTTCTTAAACACAACATTTTTGAGGAATGTCAGTCTGGTTTTAGGGTAAACCACAGTACAGAGACAGCCTTGACAAAGATTTTAAAGAATTTTTGATAAATTATGATTCTAAACAGATGACAGTACTGGTTTTACTGGTTTTAAAAGTGCTGCCTTTGATAGTGTAGACCACGCCATTCTTTTACACAGACTCAAACACCTGGTTGGACTCTGGTACAGTCTACAAATGATTTACTACCTACCTCACAAACAGAACTTTTTTGGTGAGTGTGGATGCCCGCTCTTCTCAGGTTCATAAAATCAAATGTGGTGTGCCCAAGGGTTTGATTTTAGGGCCTGTGCTATCTGCAGGTGCTCAGGTGTGTAAGTAATTGCTTCCATCCCTTTTATATCTTGATTCTCTCCATAGCGGGCACATTAACAAGATGTGTGATGACATGGTGCTACAAGGCATGGCACCACAGTGAACCCCTATTCATTAACCTTTCATGCATAGACATGCATACAAAGCTGTGATCTTGCTAATGAGACGCATATGGACCTTTGATCACTGTTGGTGTCTGACATTTGTCTGCTTGAACACTTCTAACAGTCACTTAACATCCTATGACAAGTCAACAATGCTAATGGTATTTTTTAGGGAATCTAAAAGATAGATGAAGACTAGAAAGTATTTGCTAACTAAACTTTGCAAAAATTGATGTAAATACATCTTATCAATATGTGCCATCCACCAATGACCAGCCACTGTTAAAAAAAAAGTAAATACTATAACATTTTGTAAAAGATTGAGCACTTAAAAAATGTTAACATTTTTTTCTTTACAGAAATAGTAAAAATTGTTATATTTTCCAATTTTCATTATCTTTCACCTTCAGTTTATTTTGTATCTATAAAATATCTGCAGTGTTAGAAAACCCAACATGGAATTGACTTAGAAAAACCTTTTTTCCCAGAGAAATTATTTCCCTAAAGAATCCAAAATGCCTTCATTTAAGCCTAGACTCCTTCACATTCCAGCCGTTATGACATATTAAGCAATAACAAATCAAATATACAAGTTATGTCAGTTTGAACAAATCCAGACTGACTTCATCCATGACTGACCTTGAATCATAGATGGAAAATTGTTTATACACAACTTTGTCATCAGTTAAATTTAATTTGGACCTTTTAGATACAAAATTGAATAATTCCATTTACTCAATTTGGGTGAAATTTTGTCATCATTGGCATACAGATAAGGTAATTATAGCCTAAGTGTTTCTGTGAAAACACTAACTTTAATCACCAAAGTGTCATCAGTCCATTACTGAGATGTTGTTCACATTGGATGTAAAGATGTTTCCTTTAGGCACTTCTAAATGAGTGTGATCTCGACAATAGGGTAGACTTTAGGTCAGAGTCATTGTGACCTTCGACAACATATTCTACTTACCTCATAAGAACTAATCCTCTGAAATCAAAAGAAAATAGTTTGAACCATTTTAAGATGGTCGTTATTGCTAGAACGGATCAGATACAAAGATAGTTGAAGCAAATCTACTTGCAAGTAATCAGCAGGGCAGTAGGAAGACATAGTTCTAGTTAAAAAAAAAAGTGTCCGCACTTTTGAATTAAATTAAATATTGTTTTATCAGGTTTTTTCAGTGGTACAAATTTTTGAATCAGCAAATGAGATCAATTTTAAAAAAGGTGAGTAAAAAATAAATGGGCTCAAGAATTACGCATTACTGCAAAAAGCTGAGACATGTTTGTAAAGCAGATAGCTTGACGGCTTATCTTAATGAAGTTAAAAGAAAAAAAAATATGTGGCTGAATTTTGTTAAAACTGTCAGGTTAATAATTGGGAGAAGGGAAGCTCACAGTTTTGGATTAGATCCAAATGTTTTTGTAAAAACTGCAACAAAGGGCAGATGCATTGGCAAAATGCCCCTGTTGCCTCTAAACTCCAACGCAAAAATATGATTTAATGTTTAAGGACTCGTGGAAGTGAATGTGTTGTTCGGAAACAAACACATCGAGCTGCTCGGGTGTGCATGTGGGCATGCTTTTGTTTATGAACAAATGTGTTTATAGCCTGCCAAGCACTGGACCTTTATCACAGGCTGCTCCCTGATCTGACTGCCCATTTGCCCACTTGTCTCTGTGGCTGCTTATTTGTGACAGATCAGTGGATATTTCAACATTTTCATGACCTATTTAGAGACATAACTGACAAACTCTGATCCAAGCATTTTTTTAGCTCGCAATACCAGTACTTTCATAGTTTTCTACATAATATCTTGTTTAAGTTTAATGTGAAGTCATTGCAGGAGTCTGTTAATTGGATGATTATGCAACATATTCTCAAAACAAAAGGTGAAGCTGAGAGTTAAGAGACAGGAGGGAACTTCAAATGTAATTTGTAAATGACAATAGAGTTTTCAAAGATCATAATGAAACACAGTGGAACACTAGATTTTCCAATTATCTTACTTGTTTAATAGATTCATAGCATTTATTATGACAGCTGCAGAAACTTTTTATACTGACAAGGCCAGACTTGTACTAATTAAACATTGCAGAGAGGTATCGTAATTATCCTAAGAGAAAACATGAGTAAACCTATTATATTTTCATATATTTGAATATATTTTTAAGGTGGCTGACAGATACAAACATGTTCCATCTACAAAATTGTGCTTCATAAATGAAAACTCCTAGAAGACAATGCTACAGAAACAAAAACACCTGCAAGAAGGTAGCACTACAAATTTAATATCAAAAGGGAATTACTCCGACGAAGTTTCAAAGTTTTTACTAACATACATCAATAATTTAAAATCAGCTAAATTGAATCCTGTTGCACAAATTATGGCCAAATGTAAAAAAAAAAAAACAATTTGTACTTTCATGTACTGTCACATTACTCAAACTTCACCACTGATACCTGTTCTTGTGTTCATCTTGGGTGAAAACCAAGCACGACTTTGTCCAGTTTGTCCCTCGGGCTGTACCTCCTGCACCTGCACCTCCTCTTAAGGAGCGCTGTAACATCATCTCATTCCATGAGCATCAAAAACCGTGGTAAATTTTGAGGCTGTGTGTCCTGTCACCTTGAACGCAAGTATGTCAGTTACTACTGAGGTATGGGTAAAAAAAATTATTGTTGGCCCTGACCATAATTTTGGAGCAGATCCAGTTTAATAGCAATCTTTGACCTACTGCAAATCTATCTACCAAAGCTCTGCAGTTTATTTGTTTGGCTTCTAGTCTCAACATTACTCCTTCCAATGTTTTTGTTCAGGTTACATCACTGTCGGCATGCATCCATCTCACTCTGGAGGCCCTGTGTGTCAGCTTTTTACCATCCTCTGCACTATTATCTACTTGTGTCTCACATCTCTAGTCATAACTCTATCCCTCACTCAAATCCAGTATCATCCATCATTTCCTTTTTTTTCTCAGTCTAAAACTAGATTCCCAAAATCATCAGCAGCATCAATTTTCAAAGTCTTTTTCAAATAAGCTGAAGGTATTAAGCAAGAAGTGCTGTCTAATAATCCAATCACAATTTACTGCACATAATTTATTTCTGTGATTTCTCTTTGTACTGCAAGTATGTGGCAAAATGTATTATTGTATGGCATCACTCAATAAGTGATTATTATTATATATACATATCCACTAAAGAGTATAATCTTAACTATCTCTATGACTGGGATTTAATTTCTATTGTGTATGAAATAATCTGTCTACATTATCCAATTAAATCTAAAGCAGTCTTACAGACATGTGTTAGACAGGTGGGAAAAGCAGTGAACTCATTGGCTCCAGTCATTGTTAAAGCAGATGACTTGGACAGGGAATGAGTTACTTAAGATATTCTGGTTGCCCGTGCCACTGTTCCACACACAACATTGCAGCATCATGCAACACAGGCTACAGGTGCATCTATCTAGTTTACAAAGGGGAATTTAAAGAGAGATTCAAAAAGACATTGACTGCTGTAAACTTATAATAAATCTTTTTTTGTCAATATCACTTGTTTTCATCCATCTGTACCTTTTTTTTCTCTTTTTAACGTGTCTTGTCCAGCATCAAAGCAGGCAGAACAATGGTCTGGCTGCTGTATTGTGTTGAGCAAATTTGCTTTTTCAAGAAGATCTTCATATATATTTATACATAAATATTTATATTTTATATATATATATATATATATATATATACATACATACACACATACACACATATATATACACACAGAGATCCTCTTGATAATCAGAGTTTTTATTTATTTAAATTTATTTTAAATGAATACTTTTTGCTGGACCCAACCGGAGAAGAGCACCGGCCCAGGGTCCCGAGCACCCGAAGGAGACCCCACCCCCCACCCCATAGGCAGAAAAGCCAACCAGCACCCACGAGCTGGCCAGAGCCCCCAGACCACCACTCCACGGAGGCCAGCCCACACCCCAGCGCACCAGATGGACACCCCAGGAGTCACCCACGTCCACCCACGCACGCAATCCCCCATATAAAACACACCACCCCTCCCCCCTGCCCACACACACAAATACACATGCCCAGCCATCCACATGCACCTCACCTCACCACCCATCTTCCCACGCATATACACACACACATTACCCACCACACTTCAATACACAACTCTCCAATATCCATCTGCACCTTGCAAACAATGTGTACATGTACGTATGTGTTAGCAATGTGACAATTTGGCTAATCATTTGAAACAGTGGGAAACAGTCAACAAACTGCTTTATTCCAACATTATGTATCATTATGAAAAAAAACTGAGATGTTAAGAGCTCTGTGTTAAACGAATAGAGTGATCCCATTAAGGTCAAGCTAGAGAAGAGTTATAAAAGATAAACACAGCATGTCAGCTGGTCTGGCACAAAAAAGGTCCAAGTCAGAGCAGTGGCTTCGTAACAGACTTTGCCATGAGAAAAAGGCTTGTTTAGCGATGAATGTTTGTGCTGCAAGTTGAAGCAATAAATACGACACAGCTGTTCTATTCTCATATCTGCTTTATCACTGCTGAGTTCACCATGAAGCTGCTTCAGCTTCAGCTTCAGCCTAAGACTAATCACCTCCTCTCAGCCTCCTGGACTCAATTTCATGGTAGAACCTGGAAAGTTTAACTGCAGTTACTGTGAGACTTTTTATACGGACAAAAGAAGTAACAAACCATTGCAGCATAGTTACTAAATTGTGACAGAAATGCTGAGCTTCAGGAGCAAAAAAGAGCAGATGGTAGTAAGAAAAATGAACTAACTTTGCTGAACTCCTATACTGTGGGTGCAGTGTTTAGTTCACCTAGTATAGCAACCCCTTAGACAATACCAGCCCAAGTTTAAATCAGTCACCTCTTTTCTTTTACGTACTATATGAAATGTGTACTTAGGATCAGCAATGTACAACATCATACAAAGTAGACAACAAGAATTTAGTAATAAATAAAAAAAGGACTTGTTATATATTGTGCAAGTTCAAAGAACATTTGTTTAGCTATTTCTGTTTGGAAATAAAATATTTTTTTTCATTTCATAATGATGATGTCAAAGTGATGTTGGGACTGCTTCATAATAATTGGCCTGACTAGTCCGCTTTAAAATTCACATGAAATGATGATCGTATCAGACAGGAAACAGCATATTGGTTATCTATGTAAGAGGTATCTTGTCAAATAAAAAACATAAAACTCATAGCCACTTAAGGGAATGGATATGTTGAGCTGGTGGTAGCGATTTCTCTGAGGCTGCTTAAATTGATTCCAGTCAAGCAGAGGAATACACACTCACCGAATGGAAACACACGGCTCACATGTACAAGGATATAGTCTACACATTCAAAATGTGTGTAAATCCTGTGTCTTAAAATTATGAAAAAAAAGTTAATTAGTTTTTATCATATTTAGGCTTTTTTTCCAGAACTAAGTGGAAGGTATTACTATAGCCACAAATCCATGGCAGACTATGAGAAATATGGGATTACAGAAAAAAAAGCATTTAGACATTATATCATTAGTATTTCATCCTCATTCTTACTCTGTTTCTCACTAACGGTTTATGAACACTACAGACTTTTACAGATGAACTGTTGTGTTGAATAATCATTTTTAACCACAGTGATATTTATAACAAAATTGTAAAATGGATTTAGTGTTGTGAATGTGTATCTTGTTTGTAGCACCAAGTTACAACAATAAATGTCGGTGCATGTTGAGTATCACATTGTTCCAAAACCAATTACATTATATGATCCAATTATCCTACTATGGCTGTATAAAAGGTCAAAAAAGATAAATAAATTGGCTTAAAAAATCTTCTAAATAAAGAGGTTTTATAGAAGGCTAAAGGTGCCACTTTAAAAAAGGAAGTTAAACTTTTGAACTGACATTAATTATCTATTATAGACATTAGCTTAATTATCCTCTTTACAATTGCTTTGCGGTTCGTTCTACCTATAATATGCCAACCTACTAAGGCCCTTTGGAGGCTGCGTGACCATGTCTTTTCTTTCCCACAAATGCACCCCCCCACCCCACCTCTGCACTGTCTAACTATATTAATATTGATGGGCTCCATAGAGCCATTCATCAAAAGCTTATAGTGGACAGTAAAGACTGAATGATGGAAATAGATGAGGAAAGAGGATTATGTACAAAGCTAAAATCTAATAAATAATAAATAACAAAGGGGCAGAGCAGTGGTTGTCCAGGCCTGCCATGAAGAGTTTTAACAATTCTCACATCCGCAACTCTCCTCCTCACTTATGAATACAAGAAAGAGGAGAGAGGGAGAGAGTGCAGTAGTGTAGGGCACTGAGATGAAAGGGAACCCCTGGTAAAATTAGTCACGCCTGCAAACAAGCAAATAGAGAAAAAGTGAAGAATGAAAGCAAAGCTGCAATGATGGTGAGGCAAAATAAAGGATGATGTTGTTAGGACAAAAAGACCAAGAAGCAGGTACAGATAGAATAAGAACTGGGCCAGGGAGGAGAAGTACACTTGCAAGAAAGGACCAAAGTGTTTAGGATTACACAAATGAAGTAGATTTATTGCACTAAGAGAATAAAACAAATGTTTAGATTATGAAGAACGACACAGAAGCTCCAAATGCACCTCTGTCTTTCTCTCTAGTCATTTTGTTATTTTCATACCATTCTAGTGCGTCATCCTTTCCATTCAAATTCAAAATGATTTGTATGAATCTATTTTTTATATTAGCAGAGTGTTGTCACTAATCTGTTTTGATGAAGCAATTGTTTGCCTCAGATTAACAAGCAGGTGGTGGGAGAGGGAATAGTGAATCCACAGTTCTTCATTCATGTGACTGTAGTCATATTAACATAAATTCTTTACACTGGCTTCTGAATATATTTTATGATATATGATTTTTATGATTGTTTAGAAATCCTAAAACAGTTTAGGCCCAGAATACATCTGTGATATGTTCAGAGAATATAAACCAAGCAGAGCTCTTAGATCTAAAGATGCAAGTCATTTGGTCCAGAGTCCAGAGTAAACATGGAGAAGCAGCATTTAGTTGTTATGCTGCAAACATGTGGAATAAATGGCCAGTAGAGATTAAACTCTCACCAACTGTAAACACTTTTAAATCCAGGTTAAAAACATTTCTTTGTTCATGCGCCTACAAATGAAATCCTCATGGTAACTTTATTTGATCTGCTTTAATGACTTTAAATTATTTTATTGTGATATTTTAGGTTATTTATTCTTCTCTACATCTGTAATGCTTTTAATGTTTCCATTTAAAGATCTTTGAATTCTCCTGTATATGAAAGGTGCTATGCAGATAAACTTGCCTTGCCAAGTGTGAGAACACACCAAACCAGTGGTCTGAAAGACGAGAGCTGCCATCCAGCAGGCTTTAACGTTTCCACAGTGCAAAATACCTGATCAAAATCAATAGCTCAATAACTAGCAGATGCAGAAGATGACAATAAGTTGTTAGATGTATCTTATCTATTGAAATCAGATTTGTTGTACCAGAGAAATACTAAAACCTGTAAGAATCTTTGCTCCCAAGGACTGGAGTCTGAGACTCTTGCATTTACACCACAGTACTTCACTTAAACATTTTCCTAAGTTTATGAAAATTTGTTTGTTTGGTTTGTTTTGTTTTCTTTATTGCCTTTTAACCCAAAAAACTCAATCGTGAAAGGGAAAGAAGGGTTAACAGTTTGATCCAAAGTATATTCTTTAAAAAATTTCTTTTTATTCAAAACTAGCCTACATGGGGCTTTTTTTGATACTTTCAACAGTGCAATCCTAATAGAAAAAAAAGTTTTAAAAAAAAACATGCATTCTGTGGTGTATATTGTTAAAGCAAACTGTATTGTAGTAGACAATATTTTTAGAAATTGATAGTTAAGGTGTTGAGCATTTTAACAGTCATCAGTGATCAGCTCATTTTATCTACAGGCTGTGTAAATACACCAGCTAAAATATGATCAGAGTGGTGAAACACGGATGTAGCTACTGATGACACAAAATACAAGAATAAATGGAAACACTGAGTAGTTATAATACCCTGAAAAAAGTTTAGTTGCTTCTAAACTGTGACTATAAATTAATTATTTTCTGACAGCTTTTTGAGACACTGACAACTGTGCTTATATCCACAAGGTCTACACAAGACAAAAGGTGTTGATTTGATTCTGTTCTGCTTTCCAACAGTATTTTCTAAAGAAATATTGTAACTGTAATAGAAAATAAAAACATTTATTTTCAACTTATCAAGCAAAATGCTCAAACTAGCAACAGCGAGTTCTTTTGGAACCACAAACAAACAAGACCTTGCCATAAAACAAAGAAAAATTATGACTAAGAGTCTAATTAAACCAAATTGCAAACAGCCAATTTAGCTTTGTCTATTTAGTCAACAGCAACACACAAAGCCTCAAGACAAAAGCCTTGTGTTGCAATTTGAACAATAGTGTTATAAAGTTGATATTTAACTAACATTCATGAAATTTTTTAAAAAGATATTCAAACATAGTCTGTTTATGTTTAAAATTACCTTATTTTTTATACTGATACCCAGAATAAAAACTTAATGCATCACTCAAACAGCATATGTATCTGACCTGGTTTCAATCTTGATCCAAGTCTCATAATTCTGACTATTTCAGCTTCTGATTCACATAACTGTTGACAAAGTAAAAACGTCAAGATGAAATAACTATTGAGGCTAAGAAATGTTGGCATCTTATTCTATTTGAGGTATGAGATGAAAATGCATGATCGTGTAAGGCAAAGGTTAAAAAAACATTGTGATGCTGAAATTAAATAATTGATTGATGAAAAGAGTTCTACTCCACACAGTTTAACTGCCGTGTCCATTATGGCAAGCAACAACAGTCTTAACTCTGTCATTGCAACAGTGACATAAATCACACCAGTGAGACCATGAACATGACTTTCCACTCTGTGTTGAACAAGTCTCTTACCACAGACTGCCTTTCAGGACTTGATGCCTTTTTGCAGATGCCTCCATCTCTTCTCTTTCATTTGATTTAGCTCATGAAATGTGTACTCAGGTCCAACCAGAAATTGGGGGTTGTCACTGAAATGAGCCTCAGAGTTTCTTTTGCATAATTTAACTTAAAATTCAGTTAATAATTTATTTACATTAAAGTGGACAGAGCCCTAATAAGTGCTGCTATGTCTTCATGCTGAATATGTCTAGGCTGAATAATTTAAGAGGAACTTCAAAACAAAAGAATCAGATGGATAGAGATCAAACACGTATGTGCCAGCTGAAGACATGCTGGATGGCGACACTGTTAAAAACATACACTGTGAACATGTCTTTTGAAGTTCTTACAAATGCTACCCAAAGTATTGGACAAACTTGATCACCAACAGACTCAATAACTTTTCTTTTAAAGTTAAGATGGAAAGAAGTACAAAATGAATTATACTGATATTGTTGTGCATTTCAAAGATAATTTAGGACAACTAGATATTTAAAAGAAAGACTTTTAGATTGAGGAAGTTTGAAGCATGTACAACCAAGTGTTATGGTTTCTCACAGCATTTGCTTTTCAACCCAAGTACAAAGTCACACATCAAGTAGCAGCCAAGAAAAGAAAAAAATATATATATATTTGAAAAACATACACAAACTGATTCATTTGTCATGTTTCTACTTTGGTTGGCTTTGCTAAATATTTTTACAAAGCTGTGTATTGAAAATAGTATTTTAAGTCTCAATGAATGAAAGAGAAACCTCTTCACTTACTATTTTGCCTTCCTATCAGCTTATTCTGGTTTGATTAAATGGGTGTCCTCACTTCTCATCCTCTGAATATTGCAAGCTAGCACATTGCTTTGCTGAGTTCAAAGAATTGCCACACTGCTGCCTTTGTACCTTTCTTCAGAAGAAAAAAAGTAATTCATTGTCTGCAAAAGGCTGTCACTGATCACCCCACCCCCCGCCCACACACACACACACAGACACACTCACACACACACACACACACACACAAACTAAAGCAGAGATAGATATTTGAGACTGTGGGTGTAGGAGCATTAAGACCCATTTATGGTAAGGCAGTTAGGGTTTACTGTAATCTCTAGATAAGACTAGTTTATCAAAATAACTAATTATCAGAGCAGTATTATTCACATGTTTTGGTCAATGTATTTGGTGCTACTGAAGGATTACAGGTTTTGATTGATTGTTTAGTGATGCATTTTTACACTGCTAAATGGCTGAAGATGTTTATAGTCACTGCTGCAGAATGTCAATTAAATATAGCACAAAACAACAATCCAATATGGTGGCTAGATATTGAAAAGATTAGATTTTGTATGACTGTTCTTCATCTTCATGCATTGCAGTGGCAAAAGAGTAAATGGAAAGAACAGATTTGTTTAGGTAGAGAAAAGAAATGATCCAAAGAAATCGGCTTTTTATATTCATGCATTTTCTCTGACTCTTGGGGTACTTGTTTGTTTCTTTCCTGTGGTGATGTGATTTCCACTTTACAGTCGAGTTTGTTGTGCTGTGCTATGTGCTAGGCTGAGCTGTGCTTTTTTTTCTACTCCTTGTTTTAGAAGTCTAACGGGTTGAAAGGCACAGAGGCAACGTCTGAAAATTGGAAGTCATGCTTCTTAATCCCTTAGCATTTGAATACACAGGAGAGGATACAAAGTCACCCACATTCAAAAAATATGCTTCTACCATAACAAAGACGTACACAAAGCAGGGTGCACACAAAAACACCCCTTTTTTTTAAACCAAAAAAGAGGGAGGCCTGGGACATACACCTGCATAGATATAGCTAGAGGGGAACAGTTTCAACAGATTATGCACACAACATGCATGTACACACAATACAATGACAGAGGAAATACTTTGGCCATTTGGATTTGGATGCAGGCAGCAACAAAATTATTCATACATCAAAATGCATTCAGTGAATAATAATTTGGCAAACAGAAAAGCTGGGGTTAGCTTGTGGCAGAGTTAAGAAGGAAGAAATCAGAGGGAGGAAGGATGCACAGCAATAGGGGGTGAAGTCACAGAGGGTTATGAGAAACAGAAAGGGGAGAGAGCCACAAGGCCAGACAGTAGATGGATGAGAAATCAAGAGTGAGAATGATACACAGAGTAAGAGGAAGAGAAATATTGGCTTTCATTCACACAAGCAAGCACACACACGCAAGCATACAGAGGCCTTATTGTGTTTTAATGCAGTTTAATGGGGCCCTTTCTCCAGGCTAAGGGGGACTGTGACCAATTCATTATTATGCTGTACACACCCTCTTTCAGAGTTGAGGCATGGAATAGAGACGGCAATAGTATGAGCAGAAAGACAGACATGGGACTGTGGTCATTATTGTTTTAGCAAAAACAACCTTGATTTACGGCATTGTCTTTCAAGCATGACCCTTGCAATAAAACATGTTTCTTTATAACTGTTTTGCATATCTAAAGAATATGCTCATGTTCCCAATAATTGGCATCTGCCGTTCACCCAGTATTTTTTCTTGAGCAAGACAATAATGAAAGGAAAAAAATTTGCATCTCCATGTACAAAACCCTCTTGGTGCTTATCAATCATGTCCAGACATGTTTCATCTTCTATTTCACAGAGTATGTTGCTCTCACCACAATAACATTTGCCTGTATACCTGGACATCTTTCCAGTCATACAAGAGGACACTGATTGGATCTCTATGGGTACCAACCTCTCATTGAGTTCAATTGAAAAGGCATCAACAGTAATAGTACATACAGCATACTTTGCCATTATTCCTTATTGGACAGACACAACAGTATAGATTCAGGTTAAAACTATAGTTCCAATGCCATTCTTCTTGACACTAATGTAGTAAATAACATCTCATCTTCAAGTTATTGTAATGACAAGTAAAAAAAATATATATTTTTGTCTAGAGTCTACAATTAAAAGGTTATGTGAAGCTAGATCAGTGTTTTTCAATTATGGTCCTCAGCCATCCCTGCTCTGGATGTTTTAGAGGCAACAAACCTGAAATCAATAAATGGCTCGTTAACAAGCTGCAAAGATTGTCATGGGCAGGTTAATTGATTTGAGTAAGGTGTGTTGGGTAGAAACATGCGTATGACATGCAGGGCAGGCGGTCCCGAGAACCGGAATTTAGAAACACTGGGCTAGATATAGTTGCACTCACTTCAGTGAAGTGTTTGGATTCTAGAAAAAAGTTTCTTTAAGACTTGAGCCCATTTTCACAACACGTCTTAATAAAAAAAAAGAAACTCATGGACCCTGAATGGGCTCTCCCATCTCTAGGGCTGAAGTTGCTAATACATTTAGACAGCTTCTCTGTGTCAGAGACATTGAAGTGGACAAAATTTCCATCCTTAAGGTTCTGGACCATCTGGGGATATCTTGGTTGACATAACTAAGTATGGAGTGTGCCCCTTGGAGTGAGCTGTCTGGTCCCTACCAGTGCTAGAGGTGTGGTTTGGTTTGGCTTTATCAGGCCATACACACAGGAGTGGTTAACAGCTGTGTGTAAAATTATTGGTAAAACAGCACCTCCCAAATCGGAATCTGTGGTCCTCTCCATGTTAGGAATTATTCAAAGTGACAAAATTCAAGTATGTTAGGAACTTGCTTACAAATGAGGGAAGGATGGTACCACATCAACAGGTAGGCCATTGAGGTGTCTAATAGTGATGGAGACTCTGCATTGGTCACTTGGGGGTGAATGAGCTTAACTAAAAGTCAAAGCTCTAAATTTGCCAGTCAATCTACATTCCTACCCTCATCCTATGGTAAGGAGCCATGGGTAGTGACTGAAAGAGCAGTACTGAGAAACAAATCCAGCCAATATTGTTTTTTTTCCCATATGAGGCTGTCCATAAGAGATGGGGTGAGAAACTTTATCTCAGAAGGGCTCATAGTACAGTCAGAGTAAAGTTGCTGCTCCTCTGTGTCAAAAAGAATCAGATGATTTGGCTCAGGCATCTATTTAGGATACCCACTTACAGTTTCCCTTGTGAGGTGTTCCATGTATGTTCCACGGGGACATGCCGGAAAACTACATCCTTGCAACTGGCTTGGGAATGCCGTGGGATCTTCCTGAACAAGCTAACAAATGTGGCTGGGGAGAGGAAAGTCTGGGCTCCACTGCTTAGGCAGCTGCTGATTCATGCTGTATAACCAGCAAGAAATTGGATAAGTTGATGAACAGGCCCACTGCATTTTAGCAAGGAAGCAGTATCACTCAGAGCAAGGCATTTGATTTTTAATTACAGCTCTTCCATCATTTTAATCAGGATGTTGCATAAAATGTCTTTGATGACAATATTCAACGACAAAAAAAGAAACTTTCCTGGTTTACATTTCAATGTCAGTCTTACCACGTGAACGGAAATCCCTCTTCCAAAAAATTCATTACACCCTAAATTATGGGTTTTTATTTTCTTTTGGTAAAAGTGTTATTATTTATCTTGGGATAAGTGAGGTCACTTAAATATTGCATATTTTACGCCAAGTTTCAAACAAGATTTTCTGTCTGACTAAGAAACCCGTGGGATTAATTTATCAACTCACTCAAAGAAACTATCGTGTTTTCCAAGAAAGATTAGTTAGCTGAAAAACCATCAGGAATTGGACTTACGGTTAAATGTGTCATTTCTTATTCAGAAGGAATTAAAGTGATGTGTTGCAGTGATCCCCAGACTGGGAATTTGGACTCCCACCTGTGTCAGAATATTAAAAATTATATTTACTTGAATTTGAGTCAAATAGAAAGGCAACGTTTTTTTTTCTCTAGTACAGCCTTGAAGCTTTTCATTGCAGTGTATTAATGAACTAATCTATGTATCAGCAAATCAATTCATTAAGCATTATAACTAATGCACAGACACATCATGGGCTCACACCAGCATGCACTTGTAGACACAGTTATACTTGTTAACCCACTGGTGGCCAAACACTTTAATCAAATCTTAATGAGAATCTCAACACTTTATTGCACTCTCTTCGTATACAGATGCTGTGCATATTAATGCCGTAGGGATGCGCACACACACACACACAAACACATTATCCTCACCTCTCCTGACTTGCTCTCTTTTTTGATCTTCCTCCGACTTACACAGTTGGTGAACAAAGCTGGGTTGAGAGTGTAATTCAATTAAGCCATGAAAAATTTAAGAGCTGGTTGCTGGTTTTAATAGCCCATCATATGAGCCTATTCATCCAGGGTAGAGTTAGGAGGATCTTGTTTCTTTTCTTCATGAGAGTCTTCAAGATCCAGACTTCCTTTTGAGTGTGTGCTTTGCTGTCAAATTAAGAAACCAGGTGGTTTACCATAACAACACTGCTGGTGTGTAATGAGTAAATGTCTAATTATTCATTGTGCTAAATTAAAATAATGTATTGTGGTGGTGGGCATGGCTCTGGCTCAGATTTAGGGAGGAGGAGTGAAGCTGTGGTTCAGGGAGTGCTGGCTAGTAAGGCAGTTTGGCATGGCTGAACTGCATTGTCTAATCATGATCTGTCTTTATTTGCTGTAGTGTGCCGAGGCCCCAGGAGAAGATAGAGAGCTGAGAGCAGACAGCCAGGCTGGCTGTCCAGGTCTTCCTCCCATATGTTATTTTAAAAAGCTGTTAAAGCAGGAGCTAGTGTGTGCTGTTGCTGTGCTACAGTAGTGACACTGCTACACTCATGTTCCCAATTGCTGGCTCAGTTATATTCAGCTTCATTAGTTTAAAAAGACAAAAAGACAGTAAAGAGGAACGTTTATCAGCATTTGATAAAAGCTGTGGTGCGCATTTTATGATTTTGCTTGCTCACAGTGTTGGTGGCCCAAACATATGGTGCATTTTGAACAATCAGTGAAGAGTTACTAAAATGGAAAAAATTTCTTTGGTGCTGACCACTAAAGCAAATGGAGCGACCAGTTCTGTAGGTAACCCTACTAGCAATGTGATCATCCATTCATAGACAAACAGCTTATTTTAGTAATGATTATTTTTAGCTCACACAAGAACAAGAAGATTCTAAAGCTGGTAGATTGATTTTTCAGTAACTCAGTTTTTCCTTTACCAACTGATTTAAATAAAGTTAATTAAAAAATATAGTTTTTTTTATACAAATATAATTATTAAGGTTTTTTTCTTGAGACTGATGACTGCTGGAAGAAATGGTCTTCTGTACGTCTCAGACCTAAATTGGACCTGAACAAAAAATTAAATATGTTTTCTCCTTAATGACAACAAACCTTTCAAATTTTATTTTTTCTCATCAGGCTTGATATTTAGTAAACAGAAAATTTCCAAAATAATTATAATAATTTTCCCTGGCATTAATGAACCTTACTTCTCTTTCTTTAAGAAATATTGCTAAAACTAAACAAAAACCTACTGAACTTTATGTTACTTAATATCATTTAGGTAGACTACATTACTCTATCCTCTTTTCAATAGAGGAAAGTGCAACATGAAATCCCAGTTTAAAAAAAAACAATTAAAGACAAAAATGTATGATAGAACAAGGGAAATAAAGAATTGAAGGATCCCAAAAAGTCTTGAATCTATGTTTATTACAACACTTCATTTGCACTCGTTCCTTTTGGTCTTATTCACAATTTCCCTGCTAAGCCTTTTGGGTACTCCTTTCTTTAATATTACCTAAAACTACAAGATCGTCTGGAATTGCATATAAATAGTGGTGAAAGTAGCCTACTTACTTACTTTACATATAATAAATGTATATACAGTATGTTTGAGCTTCCCTTGTGCTAAATGTCACTAAACTATCCACAAAGTAAAGTATCTTAAAAACATTCAACAGAATAAGTAATTATCAGACCATGGTTGTACATGTACATCTCATGGAAAATCCTTTCCTTTCTTCCTGATGAATGAGTAGAGGTTAGTTCTCAGTTTATAATTTATAATCCCAAAGAGGGAGTTAAGCTTAGTAGATTGCATTATGTTAAAAGGAATAGTCCTGCTTTGCAAATCATACAAAAAAGCTTCTTAACTTGAACAGATTCAGGTAGGTGTTATTCCTTATCAGTACATTATATTGTTAGTCATCTGTTTGAAATTGGTCAATGGAACTGCATATCAAATTATTTCCTGTGCAAAACAACAACAAATGTTTAACTTATAACTATCTATGGGAAACTGAATTTATTTTAACAGTGAAGGATTTTTTAACTGTTGTATCAGCCTAAGATGTCAGATAGCTATTAAATCTGCAGGTACTAAAACGATAAACAAATGAAGACAGCCAGTAGAAGTGACTGACAGCCTCAAAGGACTGAGTACATACAAACATCATGTAGGTGCAAAAATCCTCTTCCATTAAGTGTTTGTGGTCTCCACAGAAAAGTAATAAAATATGAATGAATTAGTGGTACAAGTGTCACTAAACACAATCTTGGTTGAGGTCTTCTTTTTAAAAGTTGCACCAGTCACAAACTTTTCAAAATACATATTTGAAAAAGTTGTGGTTTGAAAATGATAAAATCATCCACACAGTGGAAAAGGAGAATTACTTGTATTCAGTGGGAAAAAAAGAATGCTCTAATAATACATGATGTGCATGTGCCTCTTGTAGTCTCTCTTCACTCACTGTCAATCTCCTCCTACCTACCTATAAAATCATTACCTCTCTGAAGTTGAACAAGTTATCTTCCTTGTCGATCTTAAAATTGCTTGCCACTTGCAACCTACTGGACTCACATCTTCTAACCACTTTAAAGCTCCCATATTACCTTCTTTGCCATCTCGCCAACATCCAAACTATTTTAACACCCTTTTCCACATCTTTTTTTAAATCATTAATGTTCCCAAGCCTTTTGTTTAGTTTTCACCTTTTACAGTTAGTTGCGTAATTGCAGTTTTTAATATTCCACCCTAGCTTACTTTTCTTTTTAACCTTTTTAGAGTTTTGTGAATTTGATTGAACTTAAGACCAACTTTGAGCGTATTCCACAGCTTTCTTTTATCTATCGCTCTTTTCTCCTGACCTATTGAGCTCCTTTATTTCACGTTTTCCCCACTGTGGAGATTAGGATTAGATGCTTTTATCCCATTATTCATGAAGTATTTCTCAAGTATTCACGTTTTAAAACTAACTGGCAGTACATGTAAACTTAATGTCCCTACCCTTATCTCATCTCCATTTGATGTCTCTTTTCTGCAGCTTTGTCAAGTCTGTCCTGCTCCCACCTGCCTCACAATCCTAGTCTCAGGCATTTAATTTTCTCTTCATCTGTCCCATCCATCTGCTCCTCTATCACTTGGTCTCCTCTTCTTTTGTCTCAAGAGTGTAACACCTCCCTCCATCCTCTTGCAACTTACCTTTTATAACCTTTCTAACCCTGTTATTCTCCTCTTTTCATTTTTTCACTTGTTCTCCTTGTCTCCCTTACTCTCTCTAAAATTCTCAGAAGACTTCATGGCTGAAAGGTGTGAAGGAGGAACTAAGTGCTTTCTCCTGTCTATAAACACTGTCCTTTCTGCCTGTGCGGCTCTGGGCCTTTCTAGTTGCGGGAAGGAAAGAAGGGAGATGTCCGCAGAGATTTATCCATTGCTCAGTCTCTTTTGACTGGAATCTTTTCACACATCTTTTTTTCTCTCTCCCAAACTTTGTAACTCTAAAAAGAAAGGAATGGAAAGCAGCAGAATTCTACAAAGGAACAACAGAGTCTGTGAAGCAATAGAAGAAACTCAATTGGTCCATCTCTTATAGGTGGATCAAAGCTGCTAAATATTAATATCTGGGCCTGGAAGTGAAGACTGAAGATAAGATTAATATCTCATTTTGATCTTTTGGATTGATACATTTTAAAATTCATGCAACATTAACCATATAAATATTAAACCAATTTAATAAACAAACATAATAAATATTTAGGAATTCATATATATATATTATACACACATGCACACATGCATGGTCACATGCAATTTCTGCTTTGTCCATGGTTTATCATCTGCAACAAAATTAAATTACTAACATAAGCAGAATAATGTTTTGAGTGGCACTGGAAATTGTTTTTGCTTTTGTTTCTTTGAGATTGAATTACTGCAGCTCATTATTCACCTGATTACACAAGGCATCATTGGACCTTGTGCAGATTGCACAGAATGCTCCTGCCAGGCTTCTCACTAGATCTCTGAAGTTGTATTGTGTCCCACTGGTACTTGTCCTGCTGACTCCTATCCAAACTATATAAGGCAGTGCTTCTCAAATAGTGGGGCGCGCCCCCCCAGGGGGGCGTGGTGCAATGCCAGGGGGGGCGCGTGACCCTGGGGAACATGCTTTTTTTCTGCCGTTCTAAAATAAACTGTAATTGCACATCCACTCTAGTAGTTGGCAGTAGTGCTCTCATTGTCAAATAAGCGTAGAGTATTAACTCTATGGTGTGGGTTTTTTGAGCAGGCGATATATGCAGTAAACCAAACCAAGAGAGAACCACTGTTGCCAACTTGGCGACTTTCCACAACCCTTTAGCGACTTTTTTTGTTAAAAGCGACTAGCGACAAATTTAGCGACTTTTCCTGGAGTTCTTAGCGACTTTTC
>JBAMIG010000012.1:10177201-10207033 GCA_037177335.1 Kiunga ballochi
TTATATTTTGTATCACATTATAAAAAATGAGTAAATGAGAAATTGTTACTACAATTATGGTGTTGTCAGGAGCTAGAGAATGTTGTCTGCAACGTCACCCGTTTTAGATTAGATTTCTAAATACAGTCAAACCATTTTGCAACGGTCAACCAAATAAATACTGTAATCATGCATAAAAGAGGAAAGACATCGTGATTGATGAAACCATCCTTAACAGAGGTAATATAAGAAAATAGGAATAAAAGAACCTGCAGGAATACTAGATGCTCATTACAGAGCTGCAGAAATCCTGGAAGTATAGCTAATAATCACACCAGTGGTCATCAGAGCACTGGAAGCCTCAGATTTCACTCACAGTGGAATCTCACATCTTTCCCTATGCATTTGGCAACAAAGGGAGTTTCAGACCTTGTAACAACGTCTCTATTGTAAGTCTAGTAGTCGATTCAGCAACTTTTTTTTTAGAATTAAACTGAAAGTTGAAAATTTGCTATTGTTAAATGTCAATCTGTTGGACAAACTGGCCAAATTATGTTTGCGTGTACTCTTAGTTCTGTCAGATGACAGCAGCTTTGATAAGAGTTTAATTCAAAGAAAATGCAGAACATTAGAGTAGAGATAGTAAATATCATACTAAATAAATAGAAAAATTAAAACAAAGTATTAAGATTTATGTCAGGCATTGTCATCCTTCCTAAATATGCTGAGATATCATTTTGGCCGACCATATGGTTTGCTGTAATTTATCTTCCTTTCAATTTTTATCAGTCCCTGTGCCTGGTGATTAGAAATAACTGTATTATTGCTGTGATTAACTATGTGGACAATTGCCAGATGATAAGAGGCATTTTTGTTCACCACACAAAACAGTTTTGTGGTTTTGTACCAACAGATCAATTTGTGTCATATCAGATCAGATAATTGTTTCTCACATATTTCCAGAACCTGTTCAGTGGTCTCTGAAAAACTCTGTCTTACTCTTGTTTTACTCCTTACATGCCCGACTGATACAGAGATGGTTGACCCTTTGCCAGCTAGTACCATCACTGAGACATATTGGAGCTGCTTTGAAAATTATTGTAGGTTGTTGGGACATCTCATTGACCAAGAGATGTGACCAAGGCTATTTAGTATTTTTGTGAAAAAATAGTAAATGGCAGTGCACCTGTATAAACTTTTCTAAAGTCTGATTTGTGTTGATGGATTTAAGGGCAGAAGAGGGTGAGCAGTTTTTTATTACACACCCAATTTTTAATGTCATCTTAAGTTTGATATTTACAAAAATAACTACATAATAAAATAATATTTAATATCAAAACCTAACATACCAGTATGCTGTATAGTGCAATTGGTATTGCATTTACAGTTTCTACAACACTCTGTAGAATAGTTATTTGCAGTTTCAGTATTGTATAGCTATAGAATTTGTGAGTAATTAACATTTTTTTTTATTGTCAGTATTGTATAGCTCCCCTAAATTGGGGAACTCATGCTTCATTAGGGAAGCTATAGATCTCCTATGGTTTGCACCCTGGGGCCATGTACATAAACTAGCATTGTTACGGACACCTGTTGTATCAATATCATGTCATATCTGTTTTTCCATCCTATGAACCGGCCTGCACCTTCCGCTAGAGAGGATTTGATCAGTCAGACAAACCTGTACCTGCACCCTCCGGATTCATGGAAACCTCAGCCAATCAGTCAACACACCAGCATCCAGGAAATCAAAGGACACATCATTCATTCATTTGAGGAAAAACTGTATGGAAACAGACTTTTTCCTCCTCTGCTTGTGGATCTGCAGACTTTTGAAACTTTGTGACTTTGGCTTGTTCCAGTAGTGGTAAAAGTACTACTTGGTTTTCTGTTTATTTGAGATTAGATAATGTGTAGTTTGAATCGGGCTACTTGAGCTTTTGGTTTGTATGTGTACATAGTATTTTATAATTGATAGTTCTGTAGAAAATGATTATGTCATTATTACTAGATATTTCGTTTGATATTTGTTAACCTTAGTTTACTTTTGGTGATGTTTTAGGAGAACCGTTTTGTTTTGTTATTGTATTTCTTACCTTCTGGATTTGGCCATCCCAGTTTATGTTTGTAAGGATTTCATTGTTTTTTCTTAGCAGCATGCGGAACCCCAACTTCTGCCGTTTAGGACATCTTGTGTGTACGGATACCCTCTTTGAAAATAAATACATTTTCACAAACCTTACAACCACCCAACTCTTATATGGTTGCGACAAAATATCCTTTGCCAAACAGGGTTGTGACAAGCATAAGGTAGCCATGGGTGGAGTTCAAACTAATTACAGTGCTGAGGCATATTAGGAAGGTGAGAACACTTCATTGCACATAACATGATTCAGGGAAAGAGAAAAATAGTTTATTTAGTCGTTTTGGGATTAATTAGGATTATTGAAATTTTAAATTGGATAATTATACCAAGAGACAAAGCACTAAATAAATTAAAATAGAGCAAAAAATCTTATTCCACCATTAAAACCTGTCTGAACAAGGATTGCTGCAGATCTTATACAATAAAAGCAAAACGACTGAGCTGTGTGCAATCACACTACACATACATGTTGAGTGATCAGAGTCTAAATGCTCAGATCCACAAGTAAAAGTAATATATTCTGTACAATAATGCTTAAGTGTATTGTTTGTACAATATATATACATATACATACATACATACATACATACACACACACACTTACTCCTGACATTGCATTTGAATGGGACCTGAAAACTACTATTTTGTTTAACAACAGTCACAAAGAAATGTCTAGTAACAATGACATAATTTTTCTACAGAACTATCAATTATAAAATACTATGTACACATACAAACCAAAAGCTCAAGTAGCCCAATTCAAACTACACATTATCTAATCTTGTTCCCTGAGCAATTACAGAAAAATTCCTTCTTTACAAAGAGCATTATATTTAACAGAAAAAGTTAGGACGCACATTGCAACTTTCCAAACTTGAAACTATACTTTGACATTTGATGACAGTGACTTTTATAATGAAGTTTAAATTTATTACTATATTGAGGAATGCATGTAATTTCAAATAGCGAATTTTTAAGTCACTGCAAGTGACACCATCATCAACTTTAACTTTGGGCTATTAGAACTTATGATCAAAATAATATGACAGAAAAGAAACATATTATTTTGATCTTTCTGAATCTGCATGGCAAAATGCACATAAATACAGTTGTGTGCAATGTTGAACAAAACTAGGCTGAGAGAAAAAATAATGTGAGTTGTAAATTTTGTTCCCTCATACATGTGACCCTGCCTTTCTTTTCCTTACCCCCACCTTTCCAGATTTTTTTTTTTTCCAATTTAGGAATTAATTTAGCTTTAATCAATGGAGACATGAGCAGGCATAAACTGACATGCAGACGGACGCACGTATACATGCATCTCCACTTGCTCCATAAAATACTGCCCACTCTGAATGGACTATGGAAATATAGCAAATGAACTGTGAATACAAGTGACAGGAGCAGACCCAGAATTAGGCGCCATACAACAGAAAGTGAGTTGGGAGGAGGATTAGGAGATGGGAATGTACTAAGCAAGATTAAGCCCTAGCCTCATTACACAGTCCTGATACATATCTGTACATAGACACATACTCAAAATCCTCAGGCTATAATGTGTGATAAATTATTATGGCAAATCATTTAAAAAGATAATAATCTTAGGAATTGAATAAAAGTCTCATTGGACTGCTCTAAAGTAAAATGGTCTTCATATGGTTATTGTAATGTCCATTTTTGTTATTTATTTAGTTTATTGGTTCTAAGATTTCCTACAGAATCTGAATATACTTTTTAGAATCATCAGGTGGTATCAGCATTCATGTTTTGGTTTGCATTCGCCAAAAAAAAAAAGGGCAAACAGAGGGTAATGCCACTATTGACAGACTTTTTTATTGACCACAAATCAAATGAAACTTAAGGCAAATACAGGCAAATGACTATCATTACAGATTAATTAGAACACCATTACACGTGAAGCACATTAGAGGGATGCATCTGCTATAGGTGTACTAAATTATACACAAATTGCAGCTATGGTGATTTGCACACCAAATTATATGACCCTGAGTTATTCCAATATGCACACTTTATAGCATGGAAAGACTGAACTCTTCTTCAGTCTCTATCTGAACAGAAGGTGACTAAAATAAATGAGCAGGGGTCAAGGATTTTTTTTAAAATTGTAGGTCATCTTCCCTACAATTTTTACACTTCTCTAAGAGGGTCATTTCAGTGTTAAACACTTTTAAACTGAAGAGATACACAGGATGCAAGGTTGGAAAAGTAAAAGAGCAAGTAAAACAACCTTGATGACATACTTGGTATTTAAAAACAGCAACAAAAGCAAACAAACAGATGAGTGACTGCACTGTCAGCTTAGTTTTTATGAAAACACACCAGTCAGAACAGTTTGGCTGTTTCTATCTGATTACTTTACTTAAACAGGCATATCACGGTCAAAACACTTCTGTTGCAGTTTTTTAATCATTTGCAAGTTAAAATAATTTTCTAAGCTTAGTTGTCTTCAGCTAATCTCTTTACTGAACTACAGTGATTAAGCTCTTTACACAGAATGTGTCTGTGAGAGAGGGAGTCCCAAATGGTAATTGAATAATGAGCACCTACCTTTATAAATATGCAGGTAACTATACTTTAAATGATAGGAAAAAGGGAAAGAAAGGCAGGGGATCCAAATGAACAATTACATTTCAAGGATGGAGATCTGTCCCTGTAAATATAGTTAAGGTTGCTAGTTATCACACTACTGATGGCATTGGAGTTATATTTACAGACATTTATAAATAGCAATCTTCTAATTTACCTCCTAAATGCAACTGTCTTTTTTTTTTAATTCAAAGTGACTTCTGAGAAGGGAATAATTTGCCTATCACAGGAAACTGGAGCATATGAAGAAACCCACACATAAACAGGGAGAACATGCAAACTCAATACAGGAAGGCCACTGTTCAAACCCCACCAACCCCAGCTCAGGTTCACCTCATTTTCTTATAATGTCATCAGTTCGATATTATGAATAATTGGAATTTCCTTAAATGTCAGAGCAAAGGTGATAATAGATTTTTAAAAGAACTATCAAAATATTGATTGGCTGTTCTGTCATAGGGTAGCAGGGATGCCTCAAAAATATAAACATACATGCGGCTGTTTGAAAAAAATCTGCAATAGTAAAGTTACAGCTCCAAGAGTAGAAAATAATGTAAGCAAGTATGTGGGATTCTATTTTTAGATCTGCATTGAGCTCTTCACACTTGCCTATTATTATGGGTTGATCAAGACAATGAGTGGTGTCAAGCTAAATTTTGTTCTGCTCACAGAAAAAAGCTGCAGCAATAACATATTGTGAGGATTTAACATGTTTAGTGATACGTTTTTAAAATCCTTACATTAATAAAATAACAGAATGCATTAAGAGTTAGTGCCCGATGTCCACTATCAGAAAATAATGGATGATGCACAGATGTAAAGCCAGATTGCCAATTGAAGTTGCACATTTTATACAATCACAACTCCTGAACTGTAAAATATATATTAAAAATTTCAAAGGCCCCTTAAAATGCAGAAAGATATACCTATTTACTTGTTTAGCTGTCATTACTGCAGACTGCAGGACCTTGCACCATATTTGTCCAATCACAGGCAGGATTCAGAAGCATGTCACAGACTTTTAGCAAGCTTATCAGTTAATTAGAATAAACTAGACACCATCTGCATTTTTATTTGTCTTACAAACTCCTAAATTTCACATTAATCTAAAAATTCTACCAAAATAGGTGGCATAGGGTTGAACTGCAATTTATATAGGTTATTGAAGATGGTTTTTCACTATCCGGAAAGCCCTTTAAAAATGTGGACAAATGTTTCCTTTTATTTCTAGAAAATATGATTGCGCACCACATTAGGACATAAATCTAAACTGATTGCACTGATATGCCAAGGCTGTTTATTTTCATTATTTCTTTCAAATTTGTCAAAATTAGTCTAGGATTGAGTTGTGTTGGTAAATTGTGTTTTTGGCTGATTAAATCTTGTGTTAGATAAAGTTTTATTATTGCACACAGAAAAATTCCTAAACCATTTCCTACTAGAGATGCATCAAAATCAAAATCAGAAATAAAACAGATATATGTAGGGGGTGGGGGAGGTTTTTCATAATGTGTAAATACTTCTTTTGTTTCATCTCAAGCCTGCTCATTCCTGTTTGTGTAATCCCCGTTTATTTTAAAGCTATTTACCTACACAGTAAGCTGTCCAGCCAAATAGACTCACTATCATTTTTGGTCACTTTCAATATATCTTGCGTAGAGCCAACATCACCATTACCAAAGGAAAAAGAAAAGAGGCGATCAGTGCAAAGTGTTTATGCAAAAATCCAGTGATACTGATTGATATGAGCAATGGTTGTTTTTGTCTGACAGTCACATAATCAAACACTGATTAAATCCATATGTGCCCTGGTGTTGTATAAATTGAATTAAATGAACAATATTTAATTTACCTAAAAGGTGATTGTTGTATTAGGATTGATTTACTAATATTTTGTTGATTTACAAGTAAGAATAATTAATTAAATAAGAAGATAGTGACTCTGAAGGACAATGATTGCTGACCAGAATAATCTCTGCTATCTTTATGTTTATAAAAGGGTCTATTACTTAGAGTTGAGGAGGCCTCACACTTATCAGACTCTACTGCTTTGCCACTGTGGAGGCAACTGAGAGGCCACTGAGAGGATGAGAAGAACCATCCAGCTTCTGCAGCATTCTTCTTTGAACAATAAGCTGCAGCTGCTCCAGAGTTACCTTCAGCACAGAGCCAGCCTTCTTAAGATGCAGACAGAACAAAGCTTCTGCACAATGTGTTTGTTGCTACAAGTTTACATGTGGCAAGTGCAAAAAAGAAGCACCATGGGAGTGTCAGGTTTGCTCTGACCAAGGACCGTTTTAAAAAAGTTGTGTAATGTAGAATACATACACACGCACAAACTGTAAATATGTGTAAATATTTTTAGTTTTTTTTCCTGCAAAGTTTCAATAAACAATTTTAAAAAAGCACAGTTTACATGATTTCATTTGTATACTACATCAAACTCAAAAATACAAACTATGTACCAAATTGACAAAAAAGCAGGAATGTCCATGCCTTCAGGAGATAGATTGGAAACAGAAGCAATGAACTTAGTTTCAGTTGTTCCAAAGCCTAGTTCTTCCTTTTGTTCATTCATTTCCTTTGTGCTTGTCTGACAATTTGCATTGAACACTTAGCAAGAAGCTAAAACACTATTATACATTATTAGCATACTGGTCCGACCACATTCCAAAATAAGTCGGGTCAAATGACCTGGCAGCAGTTTGATTTGGGATTAGTGTCATTTGACCTCCTGGAGTTTGATTAGGGAAAAGTGTCATATGACCCCGATTCAGTCCTGCTAGTGTTACCATTTGTTCAGTCTCTCTGGCTCTGGTGCCCATACAGGTAGCTTAAAAGCTGAATGTACTCTTCACAACAGACTTATGCAAAATATACAACACCATGGTGCAGACATTGAATGATCTACACTTCCTTGGTAAGAAGTCTACTTACACACTTCCTTTGTCATGGATCTACAATGGATCTTTTTTTTTTCCCCACGTGTGTTCCTCTTCCCTTTTGGTGGGCTGTGCTCTTTTGTTTTGGTGTGTACATTAGACATGTCCTGTGGTTAACCTGCACAACTGAGTGGAATCTGTCTTAATGCACCTTGCCATTTATAAACTCAAGGCTGACCTACACTGGATTGTTGTTGCATTTATGCGGTACACCCCCAGCACAAAGTCAAGAATCGATGCAGTCCATTGGTTTCCCGTAGCTAAGCAATAATATATTATGCTTGGCGTGTATTATTACTGATTAGATGAAAATGAATTGGCTCAAATTGATTTGTCTATAAAGTGACCAAAGATGACACTGTTGTGAATTGGGTTTATGCAAATTAAGCTGAATTGAATGGAATTGAGTGGAACAAAATTTTTCTGGGTAAATACTATGGGCAAAAGGTCAGAGATAACATTTTGATGCTGCTTGTGCTGGTCTCCTCCTTTAAAGTGACATATCCAAAATAACACTTCCCTTTCGCTTTCCATTGTTTTTTTTGTTTTTTTTTTGTCTTTTCTGTAATCTGCATGCACAGCCTTACATAAGTGTACAGCAATGTTTCTCCATCCTGGTCCTCAGGACCCAATGCCTTGCATACTTAGAGGTAAACATACATCTTGTTTGAATAAATGGCATGTTAACACACCGGCAAAGAACTTGATGAGGAGGAGGATTCATCACTATCACGTTTGAATTTTGTGCATCTTAGACATGCTGGGCAGGGGGTCCTGACGACCTGGAAAGGGAAACACTACAGTACAAAACACATTTGGAATTTGGAGTTTGGAAAATGTTGTCCTTTGTTGAAACATATATTACTATATTCCCTGTATTCTTTTTTTTTTTTTTTTTACTTATTAGCACTATAAAGAGATTGTCATTTTGTTAACTAGCAATTTTCTTCTTACCCTTCAACTTGTTTTGTTTTCTATTTAGTGTATTATTTGGCTGATTATCTTAGCTTTAAAGTTTTATCAGCTGATCAGATTCCAAAGTACAGACACACATATACATTTATATATGTTATATCTTTGAAAAATCTAATGTAAATCTAGTGCATTTTAGTATTTTTGCTTTAAGTCTGTATTGAAAATATGTGTCTATTCACTGAAGTCATTTACAAGAATGAGTTAATACTGACATATTGAACAAAAATCACTAAGAATCAAGAGGAGCATTATAGTTTGGTTTTCACAGGTCTTACAAATGATCCTGGATGATTATTAAACACACTAATACACAGAATATTCCACAAAGATGCTCACACACTGTAGCTGGGAAGAATGTGTATGTTAACATCTTGTCAGATGAGTCATTAGTCTTGTGGGCAGTGACAACATTAGTGCTGTATTTTGTAATTTGCTGCATGTTCAAATTAAAAAAAGTGCCTTTGCTGTCAAATGGTTCAACTCTGGATGTTTTTAATTAATAAAAACTGAGTCACTGGGCTATCGAGCTTATCAAGTAACATATCTCACCAGAAAATACTTCATTTAAGTCATGAAAAAAAAAAATGGTACATTCAGTTTATTTCTTACTGGCAGTGTGTTTGTGTGCTATTGTACCCACCCTACAACTCTCACTGCAGAAATGTCTCTGTGCCAATGATGTTCCATGTTTTGAGCACAGGTGAAATAAAGATTACAAGTTTTCATCAATGTGCAAACAACAAATAAATAGATTACCTGCCATGACTGAAGAAACACAATAGCAGTATGTATGCATCAGGTTTGTGGTGTATATTTATCAATTGAAAAATATTTATATCTGTGTACTCATAAGCAAATAATAATGATACAAAATAATCACTTCCATTAAGCAGCACATTGCACCTGCACACTGCTCACTTAATTTATTGCAAGACAGCAAAACAGTTCTCATCATTGCTGACTATTGTTGTGTATCCATACTTGAGAGGATTTTGATGGATTAGATGAACACAAGTGCATTACTCAGAGGTTATAAACATCACAAAACTTTTGTTACACTAGATTAGTTTTAGTCAAGTTGAGTACAGCTCTTTTTTGGCTTAAATAAATATGCTTACATGGTTGAAATACAAAAGAAAACTTTGCACATACTTCCAATTATTTTACTAAACACGAGACAACCAGACTTTTGTGAAAACAGGATTTCCATTCAATAAACCAATAGTTCTGTCTCAGACAAGTTGAAGGATGTTTCCTGTTATTTTGTGCCAACTTTTCCCCCCAACTGGTAATTTATATCTCCTATGTGTTGCTTTGCTCAGTAAGTTGAAAATGTCAAAAAAAAAAAAAATGACACATTGAGGGGACCTCATGCTGATTTTGCTGATTTGTCTCAGGAAAGTACACAGACACATTGTTATTTTTGTTGTTTTTTTTTTTTAAATGAGCTTCTTCCATGTCTTTCAAAAGAAAAAAAAACATATATACAGATGCAGTACACATGTAACCTTTGAAACAGGAAGTACCTGCTCTCCACTGTATAGTAGTACAGAATAAAAGTAGTTCAGACAAATAAAATTGCAAATGTCAGTTTCTTAATCAAACTCACTCCAACTTGTACATTTACTGTATGTGTAAAGATGCAAAAGGTCCTATGCCATACAAACAGAGGCTCTGTGTCCTATCTGCAACAATATCTAAGGAAGATATCGGGCCAAAATCTGGCATTGTCAGCATTAACACCACAGTCTATCAATCCTTGTGTGAAATAATTGTGCAAATTAGTTAGAATATTCACCCTTAAATGCTCTCAGTACACTAAAATAGAATAAAAAAACACATAAAATTGTGCTTGCATGAGGATAATTGATTCAAACCCATAGAATTTTTCGGTCATCAAAATACCCATGTGTGCAAGGCCCACTTACAGCTGTCTCGTGTAAGTTTAAGCATGAGAAACACAAAGACAACATACTGTAGTATTATTATCCTACCTTCTTGTACAGCCTGGAACGGATTGTTCCCATCAACGAATTCCACAGAGATGGTGATCTTCTCTGTCTCCAAAATCTCATTGTTCAAATTGAGATCTGCCACAGCAAGGCGAAATACCTCGTCATCTTTTCTTGCAGACTCGTCAAAGATTGCACCTAAAAGTAAAAGGAAAAAGATTAGAAATCATCAGAACATGACAGAAACTCAGAACAACCTCAACCGTGAAATTCATCTCTCTTTTATTTTCCAGCTACCAAAAGCTACGTTCCCTGATTTGATATATACATAGATATATAGATATATATATATATACAAATATACACACACACACACACATATATATATATATATATTTATATACACACATACACACAACCACTTGCATTGTCAAAATGGCAAATAGCAATCAAAAAGCTTTTCCAACAAAATTTATTCATTCTCAGAGACAATTATATCAATAAGTTACAAATCGTAACCAGAAAAATCTTTAAAGCTACTTACTGCCTTATATTTGGATACGCAAAACTGAAAATACTACTTTTTAGAATATGGGGAAATTTATAAATAAAATAAATTTATATTACGGAATAAGGTGTGCAATATTACAGCCTTCTCTGACAAAGGTTAATTAAAAAAAAAAAATCCAGTCTTTGGAAAAACAAAGATGTGATTCAGAGGAGAAACGAGGTTGAATAAGGTCAGTGATTGCCAAACAGGTCACCCTGATTGAACCAAAAATTGCTTCGACGCAAAATGAAATGGTGGAAGAACCTGCAAGTCCAACAATCTGTGATGACCGTTAGCATTCCCAGTCAATGCTATTTGAGTCATCAAACTAAATGTAAACCTTCCTGTGGCACTGTTCAAACAAAGGAATAAGGTAATATAGGATGTTGGTAAAGATTTAGCATTTACTTTAAACCTTTACACACAATTAACCATCTACTAACAGTTTCCCCTTTTCTTTCCTTTAAGACTCTCATTTCAACCCAGTATAGGACCTGAATCTACAGAGCAGCTAATTGTGCCAACGAGTGCAGTGAAGCATTGCAGACATTATTTCACCCACTAGAATAAAACCCTCATAGCATCAATGTGTGTGCACATGTATGGGTTTAAGTTGCAGGTTGTCAATTTTATTAATAACCAGGCTACACTAACTGAGGGCTGTGTTGTTTTACTTTTACAACATTGCTGATATAACTGCTCATTTACAGTCAGGTGTTAATGCCAGAAAAGGTTGAGATCTGAATTCCACAAAGGTCAATTTAGTGAGACAAATGTGCTGTCTTCATAGTGCAAAGTGCAGCACTTTGGATAAAGTCATCCTACAAAATATATACATTATTGCAATAGATTCGCCGCAATAAAGGTGCACCAGAAAAAAATGTATGTCCTCCTTTCGCTTTAAGTGTGTAATTAAAGAGTGTCAGACAATGCATTTCCCTAAAAGAGCATATCTGATCAGTGTTAACTTTGAAAAGCTGAAATGTCCTTTTTTGGTCCCATATATTATTAAAATCTTAATCTAATTTCACTTCCTGATTGAAAATTCCCTACATCTTCTAAACATACACTTAATTCCAGCCACATGCAGTTTGTGGTTAATTTAGGTATGCAAACTCACTCTTCATCAAAAACCCTTTTAAAATATGTATCCCTCAATCATTTGATTCCACATCACTTAGCAACCGTAAATTGCTTTCCACTGATTGAGTCTTGGTTGTTTTCATATTCATGCAGTATAGATGAAGTGAGACAAAAGTGTTGGGGAGAAACACAAATACATTAACTATTCTATTACAGTTTAATTATAAATAAGGTCCAAATCGCATGGTGGATGACACTGCTGAGAAAAGATCTGTACATGTTTTAAACTTGCCACATGAAACAGATTTATAGTCCTTGGCTTTGTCTCCAAAGAAGGAAAGAATAGGAGTTATATGAGGACTGATTTTAACAGTCTTACTAAAGTGCATCTGCATCATCAATTGTTTTTAATTGTTGCATTTAATTTCTAATTGCCAGATCTGATTTGTCTCATCAATTTCATATGTGAATCCTGACAAAACAATTATAAACACAGATCAAGTTAATTAAGTTGCAACATATTTTCTTACAGATTTATATAGGGTTTCACCGAGTAAAAGAGGACATCATAGCGCCTTTAATCTAGGCTTTCATAATGTTGTAGCCATAGTAACATGCTCCCATGCACATTAGCAGTTGCACACTTTTCACATCATTTTTCCCAACACAGCTCTAGTTTACTTTGTGTGTTCTTTGCATCCCTTTGAAATATCCAATATCCAAACAGCATAATGCTCTCTAAATCCTAACACACAACGGTTACAAGACAATTTTTGAAACAAGGCGGTACATGTCAGACTAGACAAAGTATTCAACAGTCCATGTCCCCTGTGTCTCTTCCATTTAGCCTGATCCATCTGTGATCCATCTTTCAAAACTATCAAAAAGTATCAAAGTCTACTGCATTATTCATTGTCTTGTAAGCTATCAGTATCATAAAAAACACGACACATTAGCAGAATGAGTTGGGTGGCAAATACAAACAGAAAAAAGTAGCATGATTCAGTAGAATGTTAAAAGTCTCTAAGCTACATTAATCACAAGTGAGTTGTAGACAGTTGTTCATGATGTATTGTGTGAAAGCAAACCACCATCGCATCAGAGCCATCCACAAACTATTGTCAATATCCAACAACAAAGAGGAATTCATTGATATTCACAGATTGTTTCCTTTCCAGTATGACGATTGTGAGCACAAAGGTAGATGTCTCAACATAAATCAGCATGACATAAAAGTCCTATAACTTGCCCCACACACCCCCCAAGGGCAAGTACACTCACAAATACACAAAACACACAGCGTGTGCAGGCAAAGGCACTAAATCATCAACAGTCACTAGCATGACAAAAGCATCATCAACAACAGTGGTGTAAAAATGAATGGATGTGGCACCCATAAACATAGACCCCAAATCATTTGGTCAAGAAATATTGATCAAAAGTCCACCAGTAGATTGTTGTTTGGTATTCACTTTGTACTTTGTTTGCAATGGTAAAAAAGGCAATAAATTACTTGTTAATCTACTTACTTGAAGATGGATGAGAGGATACCGAAGGTAAAAGAAACATGGGGATATAAAGTTGTCACTATGACCCGAATAAAATTAATAAATCTCTTAAGACAACTCCCTCTTAGAATGCAAAAGTTCTTAATCTCATAGGAATGGGATTTGTAACTGTGTCTTTTATGTAAAGCATTTTTATTTAAAAAAATCATTCAATCAACATAGCTGCATTCCATATCATGTTTATAATGATTTATTCAATCAATCAATACAATTATGACTTGTTTTGCAGAGTATTTAGGTAGGTAAATAGAAAATGAACCATTAGAAAAAGACTATACGTGATTTTGAAAGGAGCATATTAGTGATAAGGTTTATAAAGCAAAAACCAAATTTGCTTAAAAGAAAAGGTAAAATTTTTCATGTTAACAACATACATTTGACAGAGAAAAGATCTTACACTCATCCAGTCAAATAACTGTATAATTAGGGCATTTGGGCGGTAAGAAGCAAATGCTAAACATACAAAACGCTGCTCAATTTCCTCATGAAATGAACAAATTAGGATGGGATATCATCCAGCAGAGAGTTATTATGTTCCACACTCTATGAAGATCCAATAATTACGCCAGTTCCATCTCAGGATAATGATATACTGTTGAGAGAATGATTGTTAAAGATGAGCGGTGCTGCCCTTTTCTTTTAACTTAATTTCATTGGAAGAGAGGAGGGCAGAATGGGAAAACATGGTCATTCAGGTCACCGACTGTTTTGAAGTTGCCATCTGCTTGCTGTGTTTGAGGTAAAACAGCTCTGGGTCCTGGAAAATCCCTCTCTGTCTGACTCAGTCTCTGCACCTGCCTCCTGCCCTTTGACAATCACTCACTCCAACTAGTTTTGATTGCTTAATTTCCCTCCCTTGAAATGTCATTTTCACTCTCCTTTTCACAAGGATGATTTGAAAGCACATCAGTGAAGATGTCTGAAATATTTTGGGAAATCGAATCCTCGGTCTTCCAAACAAACTCTCACACACACACCTGTTGAAAAAGCTGATGACAGACATGTGACAGGAACACTGACAGCCTGACGAGGATAATAACAATGAAGGGACATATATGGGTGATGTATTGCAGATCTCCGACAAGGCCAGACCCAGGTGATGCGGTCTCAATATGAAGATGAAAGCAAGGTGGTGGTGCTGAGTAATGGCAGTGGTGAACGGAGGAGGTTATCATCCAGAAGTGTTAAATGCCCAAAAACATACAAGCGCACATGCACACTAACATACATGTAAGTACACACAAACAGGTTGTTATTTACTGCAGTGATGAGAGAGCAAAAGAAATTGCTTTCTGACAGCTCGGTAGACAGCGATGAATTAATGTTTACTTTGCACGTGTGTAAAAGGGGAAGAGGACAAGGAATTAATGGAAGAGGGCAGGTCAGTGGGATGTGGACAGAACTGAAAAACATTTCTAATATTTATCACATGGGCTCAAAACAGAAGGCTCAAGTATATTTTCTGGGTATAGAGATTTAGTTATTTGTGATTAAATAGTAAATCAAATGGGTAAAAAGATAAACTGAATGTTTTATTCCACACTCCCTACTTCAGCGTATTGCATTTAATGGAATTTTATTTACTCATTTTTAAATATACATAGTTGTATCCTCCATTAATATAAAAAAAATCTCCCAAAATGTGATAATTTAGCAAAGCTTTGTCACAATGATAAAACATTTATATGCAAACCAAAAAAATACTCCAAAAGCAAATGTGTGTGTAAGTAGAGGGCATAGCGATGTGTCAAATTCCAGCATATTCTTTTTTGCATTGATCTCCAAGAAAACAACAAAAAATGTGTTCATACTTTTAGCATTTTACTCCTTGTGTTACTTAAAAATAGGTGTGCAAATAATTTGATTCAAGGTGAAGGAGGCAAAAAGTCAGGAGAAGTTCAGCAAACTGAAGCCCTGTGTCACACAGTGATGCAAAGGTTGGGGCTGTATTTGACACAGTTCTGCCTCTGCTTTACATTTTTTCTTGGCCTTGTGCAGACCAAATCCTTAAAGTCTTTTTTCTTGACTATTTTGAAAACCTTCTGTCGACATTCGGGGCTTTGATCCCTCCCACACAAATGTTCATACTTTGAGTGGGTGGGGAATTTGTGCCATTTCTCCAATCAGATAAAAGCATGCTGAATGCATGTAAATTGCTCATTCATCTAAAAATCACATTTAGATTTATTCCCTTCATGCTCAACATGGAAAGCAAACATTGTCAACTAAGAGCAAGATTTTTCCTATTGTGTTTCTTGTCAGCTTGTGGCAGATTTTGGCTAGCTCCAGCTTGTTTGCAAACCAAAGCTGAGTCAGCGCTCAGCCGATCCAGCTTGCTTGGCCATCTTAAAATAGTCGCACTAGTGGCAGAGAGCCAGATCAAGATTTGTCATAAAAATAAGTAAGAAAATCATTCGAGCAAAATAACTGTTCCTTCTAAATGACCAAAGCTGTACAACGACACAACATTATACAAATCTTGACAGCTACTATGCAATGATAGCTGCATTTTGCTGCCCTTCTATTTTGTCCTTCCTATCAACATGTCCCCTATAACATAAATTACTTCACACTTTACAGCTCTAAATGTAGAAGCAATTTTCATTCCCTCTACACACTAACTCCTAACCTTACCCTCAATTCCCTCTTCCTCTTTCGTTTACCACAGCCACCTCGTTTTGTTCTGCTTTATAGTTGTGTTCCACCTATTCACTGCCCCATGCCTTTCCATCATGCCTTTGCCATGCCCTTATTCCCTTTCTACCAATGTTCCCTATCTCTCCTCATTTATCTCCACAACCCTTACTTTTCACTTCTCTATTACCCATATCTCCTTGCTTTTCACCCTCCTTTGTACATCCTTCTCTTCATATACCCATCTCCCAAAGCAACACCCCAGCCATTCTCATCTTCTCCCTCCTTCCTCTTTGCTCGTGTAATGCAATGCATGCCCTGTTTGACATTTATTCTAAAGTTAACCTGTGCTGGTCTGGAAAGCCTGGGAAAGTTGATATTTGAGTGAGACAGACCAAAAGACAGTTTTCATTAAGAAATATCTACTGGCTTTAGTTGTCAAGTAAACCTTTGGTCTAACTTATTTGTAAAAGTATTTATTTGTAAAAGTTTTCAGCTAAAATAAAACAAGATGTTTTCCAGATTATTATTGGTCATTGGCCGATTGGCTTATGTAGCAGGTTATTGCTACAACAGCTTCAGTAAAAATGCTAAACCCATGGTAAAAGTAAACTAGCCAGTTTAGTAAATATTGCCTAAACAATGCTGTAAAAAGGGTAACCACAAACACTATTTTTAATCATCTATACAAGTTGTTTGTTGACCAGATTGTGCCACATAAGTCTTAAGCTTAACAGCAAGTGAAAGCAGAGTTACAATAGAAAACATCAACCCATTAGTGACTGAAATAGTTTCTTAAATTGGAGGACTTGTTAGGCAGAATGATAATGATCTTTCCATCACTACAACAAAGAACAACATGTAAAGGTGAGGCATCTAATAGCAACATTTAGTCTTTATGGTAATCTCCTCTGTCCTTGACAAGGTTTAGATGGGCTCAACTCGTTTTCAAACCAAAAAGGATGCATATAACCATGAAAGTGTTTTCCTGTTGGTACCTTTAGATAGCAGAGAAACTTCTACCCCCTTTAGGAGAAAATGCTTAAATCTATTGCTTCTATGCATCCAGTCATTATACATTATTATGTAAATTAGTGTTTGAATGGTGGAAAATAAGCAAACCTTGTCATAATGCAACAGCAGTACTTGCAGTCATCAACTGGACTGAATTACCGTAAAGGCACAGAAACTATGTTTAACTTGTTTCACATGCAAGTAAATATACTATATACTGTAATTAAGAGTGGAAAACAGAATAAATCCAAGATATTATTAAATAAGACAAATTAAAGCATATGGAAAAAGAACCTTTAAATTTGCTTTTAAAGCAAAAAGCCAGTCTTTCATAAGCACCTTGAGTCTTTCAGCAGACTCGCTAATTAATGCCGAACATTTGGGAGGTTTTCGCCTGAAGCACTTGCAGCAGGCTCCAGATCTGTACACATCTTAAATGTCATAGTATATTTCAAGAAAGGATACATGTTCTACTATCCTCATCTCTTGCTGTCTTTCTTCTTTAAACTTCATGTTTTCAGCATTTTCAGACATTTATATTCATCACGTTCAGCTTCTCATCCCTGTTTATCAGATCCCATCCTCCACTCGATTCCCTGAGGTTACAAGTACCAAACTTCTGAACTCTCCTCATCTTTGTCTTTGTCTCTTTCCCTCCCTAGCTTCTTCCATTATCATTAAACCCCTTGTCATTTTTTCTTATCTATCCTTCCATCAGGATTGTCCTCTACCTCCTCCATAGACACTCAGAAGGTCCACACCCTTAACATATCTTGCAGTACGAGCCATCGTTATCTAGACAGTTAATTTGCTAAATATCCCTCTTTATTATCCATATTTTGAAGCCATTGTCTGCTTTCTCATCATGCCCCTCAAGCCAATTCCTCACTAGTTTTATAGTAAACAAAGACTGCGGAGCACATAAACATACTTAAAATAAGAGAAAAACTCAAACACCAGTACAAATAAGTGTTTTCAAAAATGGAAAAGAGGATCAAGCGTATATTTGCTTAATCAATAATTTCCCATTAAACTGGGAGAAAGGCAAAAGAATATGTCTGGAAATACTGACCGAGCAGAAATACTCTCGTAAAATATGTACACATACACACTTGTTCATTTTTTAATTTTAATTTGTTCTTCTGTTTGCCCACACAGAAAGGCTAAGTTAGCACTACTGTTTCTGTCCTTATTTTCCCTGCAGTGCTTTCTCTACTTGCCTATCCATTAATCTCTCTCAGTCAAACAAAACATACTTGCTCTCTTCCGCTTTCGCTACACCTCCATCATACTCACTCTTTATCTATACATCTCTCCCCCCCTTAAGGCCTCTTCTTAGTACATCACCAACCCCACAGAATACCTTCTGTTCCAAAACCTCCCTCATTACCTTAATGTTATTTATTAATACACATACACATTTATACCTCATTCATTACCACTATTAAGAAATAAGTCATTTAAGAAATAATAAAAGGCATTATAAAACCTCTTTATCTGCAAACCTATTAACCATGGACAATCCAAGGAATCATTCAAGCGAAGTAAAACAGCCTTTTGGGCTCACATATGCAACCATACTGACAGATAATTCATGCATATGTTACATGTGTATACATACACACACACACACACACAGTTTTCATAAGGAGTCTAGATGTGATTATGGTCCAATATGCTTTTCAGACTAAATGCATTGACCTGATGTTTCATTTAAAAAACATTTTTTTAAAGTATTCACAAATTTGAATATAAAAAGACACAAAAGGACATAGCATCCACTCTTGAGCAATAATAGTGAATATAATTTGGATAAGCAGCCCAAAAGCATCAAAATGTCCGTTACCTTTATGCAGATATCTAAATGTAATAAAGAAAAGTTCTTCTGTGAGTGTCGTCGAAGGTTTTTTCTTGTAACTTACAAGTCAAAAAAAAAGAAAACTCTACAGCTTCTCATAATTGGCAGAAATGTCACAATCTGCCAAAACCGAGGAGATTATTCATGCCAAGGCAATAATTGCACTCAATGGACAAAAACAACACAAACATTACATAAACTATGCAATACTCACAGAATATGATATTGTTGTTTTAACATTTTGTGGTATTTTTTCTGATGTTTTATGTATTTGTTACAATCTCAGAATAATTAGTCATTTAATGCTTCGTTGCCCTACACAAACAACTGCACTTTAAAAAGGATTTATTGCACTCAAACAGCAAAAATAAAAGGTATTATAATTCTGGCATCAATTTGCTGTTTCAATGAAAAAAAAATATATACAGAAATTTAAATAAAAACATCAATTAAAACATTTCTGTTCATGCCCCCGGTTACATTATTTTCTTGTTTTGTTTCTAAAGCTTATATAACATCTTTTCATGAGCATGTAATGTATTTATAATTAATATCATAGTTTGTAGGAACTCTAAAACCCACCCATGTTTTAGAATTTAGTTTTTATATAAATTCCAATAAAATACATTTGTGTTGTAAAAAACAAAATTTTATGCACATATGAAAGCTAAGAACAAGTTACAACAATCTATTACCAGAATTTGAAAATAATCTGATCACATTGCAACGATACGAAAGTCGTGCAATTTGGGATTCTTTCTCCCACTAGGTACGTTTTTTCCCCAGTTTCACATTATCATATATGCATGCACATACTTGATCAGGAAGGATCAGAAACTGCCATAGTTCCAGCCAAACAGACAGCCAAAGGAGTTCATTTAAAAGCCAGCATGTCAGCAAAACCTCTCCACGCACCCAGATAGCTTCGAGAGTATACTGTTTTATTCATCACTGCAGTAGGGTAGGTGGCTCCCAGGGTTCCAGCACCTACAGTGTTGCGTATGAAGCAGACGTGGCAAAGTGCATGTCTGTGTTTATATGCATTTGTTTGGGTGTGTTCGGGGGTAAATAATCATTCACCTGTAAATAAATATGTGTCAGTGAATCAATGTGCAACTTAAAAAGCATTGGAGTAGCAGAGCTTGACGCTCTTTAGTTGAAACAGTCTACTGGCATTTTTTCTCCTTATCAGCAAAAACTTGAGTAAAGAGAGTGAGGAAAATTCAAAGATATGTAAATGATATATGCAATAGGTATGGTTGAAAACAAACAAAAAAAACTTTTAATTTGGGTTTATATTCATAGCAGTGGCACCAGAAAGTGAAACAAGTGAATGATCCATAAAATTACACTTTTAGAAGAAAAAAGAAAACCCACACACCTCTGAAATCAGTCGTATCCCTTGCCAAAAAATGTGACATTATGGATAGAATAATAGCTTGGGAAGAAAAAGAAACATACCTTAAGAGCAAACAACGTATTTTCCTTTTAAAATTGAAGATAAAACAAATGTCAGTAGATACCATTACACTGCTTGTCAACTTGTAAATGAAGCAACATTGAGAAAAATCCCCATCATCATAAAACTATGTATAGAAAACATTGGGCCACTTGGGCTAAGTTTTTTTGGGGGGAACTGGCTAAGTAACATTAGTTGGTGCATTTAACCTGGCATTCTGCATTTAGCCTAAATGTGATAATGCAATACTAATTGAAGCAGCTCTCTATGTGCTACATTTGCAGAAATATGTGCGCTTCAAACACAAAGTCTTATTTATTCCTCTTTACCAGAGTTTTCATTTTGTTTACTTGTTTCAATTCAGTTCGGTTCAGTTTTACTTGTATGGAGGACATGCAGTCATGTGTTTTCAGTTGTTGACGATGCTAGTTAGGTGGGCATGGGTCCAGTGATAACCACAGAGGACCTAGCATATACACACAGGATAAAGCATGGATTTAGCCTAAACACTCACACAGCAGGTATCTGTACAGAGATACAGTATCCCAACAGAGACCTCTATCTCATTATGTCTCGGGTAAGTTTACATTAATCTATCACTAAGCACTCCAAAACCGTCTCTAGTATCAGCCAGAATATGCCGTATTTATGTGAAATCTATGATCAGAAATAATCCCACAGTGCCGTTACATTATATTGTATTACATAGTATTTGTGAAACTACAACACAAAAAAATAGAAACTCAGAACATACGTTACCAGCTGCTGCAGACCGAGCTGCAGGTTAGCATTGCAACGCGTCAAAATGACTGTAAATAATCCATTCAGCCGCTTCCTGAGAGAAAACTAACAATCATCTCAAGTCAACAAGATTTATTACGGTTAAATGATGTCTTTTTTTTTAAGTGTTAAAGTATTGTCTTTTGACTTTATATGGAAATAGTAATTCCTTTTTTTTTTTTTAAATAGTAATTCCAAATTGTGGCTTACATGTAAAATGTGTTTATTGGCTTTTACTTTATCAGGCTTTAATTCTTTAGTTCAGGGATGGGCAACTCCAATCCTCGAGGGCTGCAGGTCTGCAAGTGTTAGGAATTTCCTTCTGGCAACACACCTGAAACACATCAGATTTAATTAGCAGACTTGTACACCTTGTACAAGTCTGCTAATTACCCTTGATTTGAGTCAGGTGTGTTGCAACGGGAAAATATTGGAGTTGCCAAGGGATGGTGAAACTGAAGCCAACTGGTTCATGTGCTCCTCATTCACTGTAGGCTTGAAAAAAGCGGAATTCCACTGGGAGTCAATTACTGTAGTTAACCTACTAAGTAGCTAACCAGCAAACCTGAATAAAACCAACCTAACAGGCTATATATGTGTGTCTATATTTCAATGTGAATCTCCGCTTCTCAATAAACCACAATCACGGTTTCCTAAACGTTTGAAGTCATTGATAGAACGACAAACCTGGTCCCTTTGAGATTCCTGGGAGCTGCTTGACACACTCTGGTGACGTAACAAGGCCTTGGTTAGTGTGGTCACGTGACTGTTGTCTAGGTGAAACAATGCTTAAAACAATGGTCATAACACTTCCATGCCACATGCTTGATACGTACTTGGGCAAATGGGCTCAAGCATAATATCACTATAGTTGCTCATCCCTGCATTATATCAATGGGTTATAAATGGTTCTGTTGGACAAAGGACATTTTTGACACATTAATAAAAAGCAAGAAAAAAAACCCTCCACACCCTGCTTTGTCTTTTTGGCTAAAACATGGAAAATCACAAAACAATAATCCTTTTCCCCATCTTCAAAGTGGCAGACAATATAAAATGTATTGCTAAATGTGAAATGGACAAGTGAAATCATATACGGTCATTTCCTTTACACTTTTAAACAAAAATCAGTAGGATGGTTAAATCACAGATGCAGCTATTACAAACTATTCCCATTGCCAGAAGGAGCACAGCTACCCTCAGCATGCCTCAATGTCCCAATTACAGTTCTCAGGGACAATCCTGACACCTTCACCAAGACGGAAATATTGTATAAAAATGTCCAACAGGTGATAGTCGTAGACCAAAACTTTAAACGAGTATGACTTTTTTGTTAAAGAAAAAAATTGTTCATTATTTTTGACAAGGTTGTCACAGTGAGATCCAAACAGGAATACTGACAGAGACCTGTCACTTGTCATGGAGATTGACAGGTTCCTGGACTCACAATAATCATTTTATATGCAGGTTGAGGTTCCTAATAATTTTGGAATCTCCAAGTAAAATGCTTTGGTAAGTAAATGTATTTCTAAAACTCACTCAGGGTATATGTCAACTATTGCATATCCCAGGGAAGACAACCGCAAGCAGCTGGTTCCCACCCATATTTTGATTTCCCCCATATGTTATAGCTCTACATTTACTTTATATGTCTACATTGTTAGAGTTTAAATTAACTGGTAATGAATCAAACAGTTTATAAGCTACATAGTGGTGAGGTTTGCATGTTTTCTTAATTTGTTTTCTTGTAGTCAGAAAAATTCTAAAGAACCCATAATTATCCTGTTGTGGGTCTTTTGTTTTCCTTTTATTCACTCATTCAAATGCTGAATGTTGCACAGTTTATACTGCACATCATGCAGAGTATTTGACTTATTCTTATAGTTTGCTTACAGGTTATATTTTATATTCTTTGCATGCTCTTCTTAAAATAGTCTATTTTAGAACTTCATTGTACAGGTAAACCTGTCTTCCTACGTTGCATATGACAGTAAAAGCTTTGAATTTGAACTTGAATTTAGTTTCCAGAATTTTGCAAGGATCCAGATATATCATCGATATCTTGGAAAAGCTGTGGGGAATTTCTCCTGTATTTTGTGGCCAACCCCCCTAAACAGTTATTGTGGTTTCAAAAAATCACTTGATCCAGATGGTGGTCTGAATCACTCCTAAAATTTCTGTTTAAACAGATGAACAAAAAATACAGGCAAAAACATAACCCTCTCTGTGGAGGTAATTAAATAAATATCAGTTCATTAAGCAGAGTCATATGAACTGGAAATGTAGCTTGTTGTGCTCTTCTCAATTGAGGACAAGAGATATAATACAGGACAATGTAGATGTCTTTTTTTAAGTGATACAGAGCCCTTTGCATCACACACAGAACTGTGTAAATGTGTGCGTGTTGATGAAACTGGAGGCAGCATTGACAGATCGAGACAATAAAATCTGAATAAAATAATTTTGTAGCTTTATCATAAAATTTTGCTTTTCATATTTCAGGACATTATCATGCTATACACTTAGGTAATTCTGAGAAGTAGCCCCAGATATGAAAATAGCCATACAGGGTTTAAAAAAAAGAGAGAGAAGTGGAAAAAAATCCTGAGCAATTGACAGTATTTTGTCAGAGGCATATTCATTTTGAGATTAGTGTATTTCCAAAGCAATCTTCTTTGCTCCACATGCAAATTAATCCACAATGTTTGAGCTGCCAATCTGCTTTCCCAATCTGTTTTGGGTTGACGCCTTCCACACACACTGATTTGGTCTTTTTCAGGGACTTTGATAAATTCCTTGACATATCAACTGGAAGATGTTCAATTTTGGAGCAAATGATTCCACTAGAACTTGTCTAGTCTGAAAATCTAAACTTGGCATTGATGATTTGTGGAGCTGGATGTCCTGATGAGGAGCTGGAAAATCTTTTATTTTATATCAATTTAGCCAGATTGCACCTCACAGTGAAGTGTTATTTGATGAAGCCAATAACCTTGCAAGCACACAGTAAAACTGTATGATGTGTAATGTTACAGCTTATTTAAAGTTTTGGCATCATTTATTGGATGTTCTTTAGTAACAAACATTAAGTTTGGTCAACAGCTGTATCTTGTTTTAAATTACTGACCATTTAAAAACATTTATTTGTATCAGTCTTAGTTTAAAGCTTTAATCATATAATTTAATGATTAGGAAAATCATATTGAAATAATTGTCATAGATATATGTAATCCTAAAACTCCAAAATGTTGCAAGTCAATATTGTGTTTATCAAACACAACATTCAGTTTCTGATAAATTCCATCATTAAGTATTTCTCAATTTATTGTCTGAATGACTGGAATACGTACAGCTTATATCATTTTAAGAAACCACAGATAAAATATTCTGTCAAAAACTCAGGAGGAACAGCAGCCACACAAAACAGGTGTAAGGCAGCCTACTTTAATTTAAGAAACTTGAAAATAAACTAAAGAAGGCGTCGACTTTCTGTGAACACTGGCTCAAAATGACTTGATTTCAAAGGCTTTTTTTAAATGCAGTGATTAAATATGTATTTTCATGACCCAACACCCATCTTTTTTATTGACACCAAGATTTCCCCACATGAATCTCTGTATGGCTGCTCTGAAAATGATCTTTATTACAACTTGAGTAAAGGAGTAAACTAGATAATAGCTGGCTACACCAGCGGATTTAAATCATTGTCTCTGGTGATTTGCAGCCTTTGTTTGTCTCATAATAAACACTGAATATATCTGAGCAAATACAGAAAGACAAAAAGGAAACAAAAAAGACTCATTACATTGATCAAAGATTGTGTTTGTTGAAGAGATTATGTTTGGATTTGAGATATTTATCATTGAAGTCGTGCATGTTTGCTTTATTCAGTCTGACATAGCTGTCCATACCAACTGTGATGTGATGGTTTAGCAAGCAGACCTTCACCCTTCTCTTAGGTCTAAGTTGAAGTGATTATTAAAGTACGTTTGCTGGTACTCAAAATTATTTAATATGCATTGCTTATGGGGTTACCCCTTCTATGATTCTCTCTCTTCTATGCACATGTAATTTTAGATACCTGTCTGAACTTATCAAAATATCAAAACCAGTCCGTTCCCTCAGATCCTCCTCCTCAATCCAACTTATCGCCCCCCCCCCTGTACGCCTTGTTACGATGGGGAGCAGAGCTTTCAGCTGCTCTGCTGCGTGTTTTATAGGTAACCCTATTTTACCACACCTGACTCAAATGAATGGGTCATTTATAGAGTTATAGAGAACTTAACGAGCAGTTTAATGAACCTGAATCAGGTGTGCTGAGGTTGGAAAGAACCAAAACACGCAGGACGGTGTTCCCCGAGGACAAGGTTGAAACACACTGCTTTAGAGTTTTTAAACTAAAGTTTTCATGACAACTATTTTCATTACCTCTAAATTTGCACAAAAACTAAGTAATAATAATTTAAAAAATTAAATAAAATATTTTTTTAAGTAATTTTGATTACCAATAAAGATCTGGTAATGGAAATCCCTACATTTAGAAAAACTTACCTGCAAAAAGGTTTTGTGGTTTTTCAGATGTTTTTATAGAAGTCTATCCCAAAAGTGTAATGGAAACACTTATTTCCCATTTACACGTCCCAGATGTGACACAGTGGGTCATGTGACCGGTTAAGAAGGCACAGTATGGAGTAAACTTTTAGAGAAACACCAAGTTCTACAGTGAATTAGAAAGGGAAATAAGGGAGAGTGGCTTTAAAAAAGCCTTGGTAAATTGTCAGCAGCAAGCAGAAAACCCCAAAATAATATTTTACGGTCATATTGCGCGAGCCGCATTTCTCGTAAAATATTACCAGCGAGACGAGATTTCACAACAACCACTTATGCACCAAACACTGTTCAATAGAAACACATGCAAAATAAATTGTACTTTCTCAAAACTTAAAAAATTTCATTGCCGACCTGTCCAGGGTGTACCCTTCCTCTCGCCAAAATGTCAGCTGGGAATGGAACCAGCAACCCCCCCCCCCCTCCGCAACTTCGTTCAGAAAATAAGTAGTGGGTGGGTGGATGGATGGATGGATGGCATAGAAACACAGCTCATGATTTGTTGGGCCAGTCACTTTACAATCCCTTATTATCATTACTAATCATCCAAATAAATTATATTTGTTTTGTCTTCTGAAATTCCAAACAAAGTCTCCGATAATGCATTATGCTGAAAAATGTATGAAGTTTGCATGTTCATGGATTTCCATAAGCTACTCCAGTTGGCTTATAACCGAGGCATACCTGGAGGGTAAAATAGTGATTCTATATTGGATAAAGTTTAAAGTGTTAGTGGTTATGTCTGTTTGTGTTAGCTTTGTGATGGACCACCAACTTATCCAGATTCTGCTTTGCCTCGAACTTAATGTCAGCTGGTGTAGGCATCAACCCTCCGACACCCTGAGAGGATGCTACAGGTACGAATTATTTTTATTTTCATTTGGCTGTTGGTCTTCAGAGAAACAACTGTTGTCAGAAAAAACACAGATAAGGAGGAATCAAAGGGGGGCGTTGCAGAGGAAAGGGCTAAAACACATGAAGTTAAAAAGATGGTCAAACAACTTTGCAAATTGGAGTTGTTTTTCTAGTCGGTTTTCAGAGAAAATACTATTTTAGAAAAAGTTTTAAAAAAGTGACAGTTTTCTATCATGCCCTGTTAGCCATGCTGCTTAATGCTTCTTTAAGTTTTATTATTATTATTATTATTATTAAGAATATTTTTAACTGATTCAACTAATGCATGGTTTATTTGTAATTAAATATATATTTTGTTTCCAGTATTATATTTTAAGTAATTTATCATTAGAAATATCATTAGTTAACATTACAATTAGTAGATACTTCAATAATTTATTATTTTATTATTCTAATTCCATAACCTGGATTTTTTCTTTCATATTTTTCTGTATTTTTTCTTTGTATAATAAGAAAAAAATTGAGGAGGTAAAGGGTTAAGTGCACTTTAAAAAAGTATATAGAATTAATTGACCCATACTGGCAAATGGGCCCGCCATCTATGGTTGCTTTGTAAGACTGAAACATTTTCTCATTAGAATCGGGAGAGAAAACAGTGTGAGGTACTTTTGGAACATGTTCAATACATAATAACTCTTAGTTGTCTTTAGTATGCCATTCAGCTTTGTGTTTTAATGGCTAAAGATGATCATGTGAAAGGGTGCCATCAGAGCTGTAATGATGTGAGATGAGTTGTTTGTGTGTGCGCCAGTGTTTTAAAAGAAGCCAGTTTTGTCATTACACAGGGGCATCTATTAACTTATCAGGGCTGCAAACAGTAATGCTTTGCTGAGTAAAGAAGCATGAGCACCAACGCATAAGGCTGATTTTCTAAATGATGGGGATGTGTTGTCAGCCCCTCCCCGCCCTGTCTTCAAAGCAATTGTCCATCTACAGTGACTGAAAGGGATCCCAATGTTGATCTGCATAACAACGTATGTGTATAAACTTCTAAACAAATCATTATTCCTGTTTTAAAGAATAGTTATGTAGAGGGTGATCCAATTTTGAAAGGACAATAAGACTGTGCTTTAGCAACTTTATAACATTAAACCAACTCCTGGAAATAGCGTAGTGTTACGGTTACACAAAGTGGTTGCAAAGAAATACATTGTAAATTTATGTGATGTGCCATGGCTCAGTGTGGGGATATGTTCATATGTACAAGAAAGATTTTAGGACAACCATAGGTGGAAAGAACCACTTCAGATGTCACAAATCAAATAGCCAAGCTTGCCTATGATACGATTCATCTACGCATTTTTTAGTCTATTCTTGTTTTTTTATATATATAACAGTTTCTGTTGATGTAAACAAGCTATTTTTGCTAGTTTCACATGCAGTAGCTGAAACATGACTTCCTAACACAATATAATGATATGCAAACACACACTCATCTGATGCGTTTTTTATGCTAATTAGCCACATGGAGCTATTTTGAGTAAGGGTCATGCCAAGTTGCAAAGATATTAAAGGAAGGGAGTGATTTCTATGCCAGTACTCCAGTTTTTAACCTATGACAACTTTAGACTATATAATGTGACCTAGAAATGCTGTCGCTACCAATTAGAGTAGCTTTCAAGCATTTTACATAAAGCCTGAAGAGGCTTGTTTTGATATGTTGCCACGATGTGACTCAGACAGATTTCACAAGAGAGTAGAAAGGTTACAGGAGTATCAGGGGCTTTAGTTTACCGTGACTGTGTGAACTTCGAATAACCCATCGCAATCTTTTCCTTCTCCCAATTTCTTTCCCTGCTCAAGCCTTTTTCTTCCACACTGATTTTTACCCCTTCTGACTCATACAGTGTGACTCTGCCAGTTTAGTCCAAAGCACATCCTCCGTCCCCCACTCGCCATCTACTATGCACTTCTCTCACTGCCCTCCACTGTTGCATTTAGAACACAGAGATGAAACAGAACTATGTCAAGATGGGAGACACGGTGAATACTAAAATTCAGATTAAGACTTCTTTTTTGATTTGCATCACCAAGGCACAAGAGAGGTGAAAACAGACCAGACCCAATGTGACATAAGCAAACAGATTTGTGTCAGACATTTACTCTCTCTCCACATTATTTTCTTTGTTTCCAACCTTCTGCATTCTTTCCCTCTCATTGTCATTCATCTCACTCTCTCCTTAGGTAACCCTATTTCCCTTTATGTTTCTTTCCTTCTCATTCTATTCCAGTTCCTTTTTACTTTCCGTCTGTTATGTCAGCATTTCTCTGTTCAGCATCTAACACATGGCTTTACCTGAAGCTATTTCATAACATGTTTAAAGACAAAGACAAATAAGTATATCTGCAATCTATCTATAAGCTAAGCTTCCATGTGTGATGGTATTTGCTTGTTTTTTGTCATTGCTTAAGGGAAAATCTCATAATCTGCCAGATTGTATAAGCAACAAGACTTGGGTCATTGATAAAATCCTCTTAGAGAAATATTAGAATGAAGGATAGCCTTGATGAGCCAACAGTCTAATACATTTAGCATGCAACTCTAATGTCCTTGATTTATTTTTATCCTGCATGTTTAACTTGGCGCTGCAATGGACTGGCAACCTTCCCATGGTGTTTCCCGCCTCTCATTTAAACTGCTGCAGGGATAGTTTCTAGCTACCCACAACTCTTAACAGCTTAAGAGGATGGATGGATGGATGGACCTCACAAACTAAGACACTGGTATATAATTTAGTGTCATTGTAGCTTATATATATTAT
>JBAMIG010000012.1:10229395-10241882 GCA_037177335.1 Kiunga ballochi
ACACATACAAAGTGGAAAATTATTTGTTGAGGGGAAGAGTAAAAGTAAATTTGGCTCACTATTTATTTGGTCCAAAAAATTTTGGTCCTTGGCCAAATCTAGCCGATTACCCCCGCTTTACAGGATCACTGAACTTCTCCTCAAAAAAAGAAAAACCAACACACTCAAACACCCATGAGAATTGCTGCACAGCCTCCATGTCAAATAGCCCATCTTCAAGTCCTAAAACTGTGTGCTGTTTTCCCACTGCCTTTCCGGACCATTCAATCCCTCTAATGCTAAACGTAGGTTCATTCATTAAATGCATTGATCAAAATAACCAGAGAGCAGCAGAGAGAGGAAGGGAAAAGTAGTGCAAAAGAAAGAGTTAAAGCTTGGTGCTGAAGCTTGTTAATTTCCCAGAAAGATGCATAGATAGCATGTTTCACTAAGTGCTACTAGTCAGAGGTGAAATTGCCCAAAGCTTCAAGCAAAACTAATCAAACTGAATTTATTTAAAGGAGAATCAGTGTTGAGTATACATTTTATTGTTTGTTTTATTCAGTTTTAGTTTGTTTATTTATAGATGGGCACCTTTCGTAGAAAATGCAATCAAGCAATACATATATTTTGACCTCCCCCAAAAATTTCTTTCAATACTTCCATAGTGCAGTGATGTCAATACACACCAACCATAATTAAATTCATGGAACATCCAGGAAATCCTACTGACACCCTCTATGTAAAAAAACAAAAAGTCCACAGCATTTTGTGTATTCTCCCTTTGTTTGTGTTTGTGTGTTTGTGTGTATATGCATTCTTTAAAGCACTAAACACGAATGGCACACCAACAAAGGACATGTGCAAACAATATATCCCAGTTTGAGTGAGTGATAAACCTTTCAACAAGCTGTCGTGAATAATCCATTCCATTAATGTTCCCACTCTAAGCTGAACAATGGGCCTCTTCAGCTATGACCAATAGATATTCAGTACTTCTCATTGGGAGAGAGCCCGGCTTCCTATAACATTACGGCAGTGCGACCTTGACATCTTGTTAGAGCCAACATTAAACTTTATGAGCACTGCCTATGCTGTTTAACTACATGTAAGATATATATGGAGTTCAGTCATATGTATATGGATGGGAAGTGAAAAGATGAAGGGGACGCCATAAGATCACAGATAGGTCGGTCCGTTTAACTGGGAAAGTATGTCACTGTGTTAGCTGAAAAAGAAATCTAATTTGTTTTAAGAGCTTACAAACCATAGTGAAGCTGTGAATTAAATAAAGTCATATTACCCTGCTGCCTTGTCCAAGATGATTGCTTTGATTCAGTCGCTGGTTAATTTTCCAGCTGCTAAAAACCCAGTGGAACTGTACATGTCAATGCAAAATGGTTAAGTTCTTCTGACATTAATTGAATGTGCACAATTCTTAACAACTCTTCAGGTTAAGGGATAAAGTTTGTGGAAACCATAAATAAAGTTCAATTGTATAGATTTTCATCAGGGTAAACACACTATAAAATATCTTAAAATTGAGTTATAATACTGCCTTAATTACTGACACCTTTAACTGCACTCATTTGTACACTTACAACACATTGAAATACTATCAACACAAGCCTGTATTTTTTTCTGTCTAACTCAGAGCAATTAGAATGAAAGGTTAGCCTGTGATTAGGGATTTTTACCAGGTAAATTAAAATGCCAGCACTGCAAACCAGTAAGAAGATTTTACTATCGTTAAGTCGTTCGGCTTTGCTCTTTTAGATTTATACCACAATAGGAGCAGCTTTATGAATATTAGATTTATATACTCAGAGCGAGGAAAACCCGGCTCACTTTTACAACTTGTGTGAATTAAAAACACTCCAGTGGAAATTGAAGTGGGCAGAGATGCTGGTGGTGTAGATGTAAGCATTGATCAGCCACAATATCCTGACTCAACCAATAAAGATTCTAATCGAGCCATAATCACAAGGGAAGAAATCTAAAAAAACATTATTTAATGTGCAACATATTTCTAGTAATGAGTCTGGTAAAGTTATCTTATATATTTCAATGACTCGAAGGGCAAAATATGCATAATGTCTGTGAGGTTGTATGAAAATATCAGCTTGGTCTTGTACAGTGAGAGTGTAATCAAAACCCACAGAGACATTTGCTGATACAAGAAGAGACCAAATGTCAAGAAATGTCATGATTTTATTACACAGAGAGCTGCTGCATTTCCTCTGAGGGGTATCCTGTAAATTGTTGCCAGCGTGCACATAACAAACAGAAGAACGGAAATATTTCTGGTTCAGATTAGTCAATGTAAAGGTATAGATTGGTGTACGGTGTTGTTATTCACATAAACCTCTTCTTTAAAATGCAAGAATCTGAAGAGTTAGGTTGTTTGTATAACGCTAAAGATAATTTTCTGGTTTTTTTTGCACTACTGTCAGTGTCCAACCCTGTTGTTTTAGAAAAGATGTTTCAAAATTGAGAGGACAGTAAAGGCTGCATGTATTCCAGTGGCTAAACAAACTAAAGCATTGAAATAACAAGCGAGAGTGGCTGGACTACCCTCTGCTAAAGAGCGCATATCAGGACAAGATAGTTCTGCTTAAGAAGAAAAAGTAAAAAAAAAAAAAATGAGACATGTCTCTTTTTAGATTAGTTTCATCCAGGTCTACTGGATGCATAATCCAAAAACCAGACAGTTTAACACTGCATGTATATAAACAGCCACAAACACACTGTGTGAACAAACACAAACTAATATGTATGGAGAGAAGTTTTACTGAAGGGAAGTCTTAGTGAATTAGATTAAAGGCAGTCCATGATTTGACATATTAAGATTTGGTGAGAGCTATTACATAAAAAAAGCTACAGCATTTGCATAATGTGGAGTGTGAGGGAATTTGGGCAGTGTGTTATCTAAATTTCAAAGGAGAGGGAAAATATGCCTGCTGTCTTCTTATTTTCTCATTCAACTCCCTGATGTTTAGACTCTCCAAGTGTGTAATCTGCGGCTGTAACATGGAGATGGGAGATCTTCCACTGTTTAAGAACCATCATAGCCATTTGAAGAGGAGATTTAGTGAATTGCTTCATGATTCTTTTAAATGACTGGTTTATGCAGAAATGAACTCCACTTGACTCGACTCTTAATACTTTTGATTGGTTATTTTGATGCTGACAGTTTTCTTCTCATTCTCCGTTTGACTGAGTAATGATGAAGTCTCAGACTTTAGCTTCCAATTTGCCAGCTCAAGCACACTCAGAATGTGCATTGTTTTATTTCAAGATAGCTTTTTCCCTATAAGCATGCCTTTTGAATAACAGGCTAATAAAATTTGCCTCATATTTCTTGTTGATACATTTTACTCTTACTGACATTCTGCAAAAGAGAAGGAAGAAATGATACTTTTGCCGAGCACAATAATTAATGGGCAATATGATTTTATGGTTTCATTCCACACTGAAGGTAATTTTGAAGGCTTGCACTGTAGCATATTGCCTATCAACGGATTTATACACAGCCTGGCCAAAAAAAAAAAAAAAGTCATGCCTGGAGCCTGATGCACTTTAACACATAAATGGACCATCAGAGAGCCCATACCTTAACCTCATTCAGAACCCATGTGATGTGCTGAAGAAATCTTCATGTTTTTATCTTCAGATTTTAGTGCAGGGCTCGTGCAGCTCTGAATGACAGTAAATGTTGTAATGTAGCATGAACTCATTAAAACAGCTGATGTCCATCATAATGCAAGTAAAAGCTGATCCAACAAAACATTAACGGGCAGTCAAAACAGTGTAACTAAGATATTTGCAGAGAAGAGCCCAATTTCAGCAGTCAAATAGTATTTTGACAGCCCTAATCTTACAGTTTTTATTCAAATACAACCAGAAAAAGCAAGAAACTGGCAGAAAACTAAATCATCAGTACAGACTAGCTACAAGAGTGAAGAGGAAGCAGGAGCTAAGGCATGCAAAATAATTTAGATTGAGCTCGAATCTGGTATTTAGTTACATATCGACTTGTACATGACTGTATGAATAAGATCTGCCCTGTTTTAGAGATAGAAAGATAGAATATCTTCCAAAGACAACTATGTTTTTTGTGTTCATTTGCATTAGCATGGATGACGTGTCAGATAAAAAAATATATAGCTTCACCATTTTATATTTTGGCATACATATAACAATATGCTAAATAAATACATTGTTTCTGTTAAAAAAAATTAAAAAATAATTTACTTCCTAACAAAAATTTGCACTCATCAAGCGACAAACAGTACCTGACCAAATAACATCAAAAACAAAAGAAGACATAAAAGTTTATCAAGTTGCCCCAAATTTAGAGTAAGTTCACATATCAAGTAAAAAATCAAATTTGTCTGCTACTATTTTAATAAAAGAGACTAATGAATTATTATTAATATATGCATTCTTTTCCATCACATTTCTTATGTTTATATATTTATTGCCTTTTGACATGTCACTGTTTTCTTTTCTATTTTTCTATCTCATCTGTGCTGAAGAGCTTGATTTGAACATATTTATACACCCAAAATAGATTCTAAAACCATGCTTAAGATTACCACAATTAGGATGTACCAGAGAATACAAAGAGGAGCTACAGACTTTGTACATCTTGTCTGACCTCATGCACAGTTGCAGCTGCCTTTAATTAGGATCACATTTCAGCCCTGACAGTTGAATAAGTAAGCTGTCTATCCCCAAGGCAAAAATAGCAGACTAATAAGTACTCAGTAAGAACACAGAATTTGTGTAAATGCATCGACACTTCTATTAACCATCCATTTTGCACTCCAAAGCTATATTGATTCAACCTCAAAGTTCGATGTTATTTCAATCAGTGTTATTCCGTTACTGATTATACATCAAATTAACAATGACACAATATAACATCAGAAACCCCCCTTTTCAAGAGGATTTCCATATAATCCGACAACAAAACTGATTGTCAATACCAGTTTTTTCTATTCTAACCTTAAAACAGGCTGCAGTTTGAAAACGTTGAGCCAACAATTACATCTCTGTATTTCAACCAGGCAGTTTTTGTAATACTGAACAGACATGACAGCAACTTTTCTGGTTATTTGTATACTTTATAACTTGTAACCCTGCAGTTTGTGTTTGCTAACACATTACAGGCAAGATTCATTACGTAGAACTTTTTCTCATGCGTTTCATCTTCATGTCCAGTGCTGTGACCAGAGATGCTGTAGTAACATCCACAGCAACAGCTCAACCATATACATTTGTAGAAAAAAAAGTTAAATGCAGGGTAGAAGGTAGAGTAGGGGTGGGGGGTGCTTTTATCTGGCCATTACTTGCTCCTCTGTTCAAAGCAGCAAAATAAAACAAAGGTATATTGGCTGGGACTTTTCTTGTGTATGCAGCTAGTAGACTTACAGCAAACATATCATTTCTGCTTTTCCTTTAATCTCATGGCACATTTCTAGCAACACAGTATCATATTTTTCAGCACTACAGCATACACACACATGAGAGGGCTTACTGGATTGTTTTTTTGTTTTGTTTTTTGTAATAGCACTTGTGTTTTGAAATTTACAATAACTGAGGCTTGAACATCAACAAAGAAACAGTCATGGAAAACAACGATGACTAATTAAATGAAAAAATACTTGCTTGTCATGATGAAGTTTATCTTCATAGATTTAAACAGAATTTTTGCAAACCAGCTTCCAGCTATCTAAGTAAAAAGTAAATATTTGACTAATCTCTCGAATAGGATAAGCCTGGATTTCTAAAAGGGCAGAGGTTACCAAATGAAGCATTTCACTAATGTGCAGTGTGTCAACTTCCACTCCTTTTCCCTTCTTTACTCACAGAAGAACATTAAAAAGTGAACACAAAAGCAATCTGATTTTGCATCTGCCTCTGCATTAATGTTTAGCTGAGTCTACATTTCCTTCTTTTTAAAGCATCACAAACGATAATTGGACAAAAGTGAGCAACCAGCAAAATCAGCACTGGAAACATTTTTGCACAACCATTAGACAGCTTGTGTTGCTAATATGTTATGCTCAAACAGTTTTACACAGTACAATGCAGCCATTGAACTCTGGCAGCTCAACAAGTGCAAACTAGTAAAAGAAAGCATCTTCTCATTCAACATCGTTCCTTTACTTCTTTTGAATTTCATTCCAGCTACACATTTAAATTCATGTTCAGCTTCAACTCAGACACTGTATTTTCTTCCCTCTCTGGCAAAATGTATCATGTCAATCTCTTAGCCTGGTTCCATGATGAATTTTATCATTATAGTTTGTCTTTATTGCTGAGCCTTTCAGCATTCGATTCATTTCTTTCCAGTTGAATATGTGCTCCATCCATCCTGTATCTTATGAATCCATCTGTTTCTTTGAGCCCATCACCTTATACTTGTTCTCTGATCTAGGGTGCCATCTATCTTTAGCTCATCTACTCAGTATTATCTGCATTGTAATGCAGACACTCGCATGCATGGATCTCTTTCTTGCTATCAGTCTGCTTGTGGATGTCATCTTCTGTCGTATCTCCATTTCTTTTAGGATTTCTCTTTTGTTCAGATTTTTTCTTTGGTACTTTGTTTCCCACCACCTTTTCATGTTCTCTGCAGTGTTTCTAACACGTAGACTTTACTTGAGGGCCCGCCCAGGTATATTTGGTGATCATTCACATTCATTTTATGGGGGATTTTGCTGTTAAAAATTGTGAAAAACTTGTGTAGCTGCAATTATGCACACAGTGCATTGACAGAGCCTACCTCTCCATCAAGGTCACATGGAAAAGTCAGACTTGTGTTACAAAAAGACACAACTAAAGAAACTATTGCATCATTTAAACGACAGCAACTCCATGTGCGCATCTTTGCTGTCACCTTACACATTCCTTGCATATCCTTTCCCATTTGGCTTCTGTTGTGACATCAAAAGCCCTGTAATAAGATGGAGATACTGCCAACTCAAGTCATCTCCCTGGCTGAAACAAGCAGAGACAACTTGGCATGCCCTCAGGAAATTATAGAGACATGTACCTGCATACGCAGCAATATGAAAGACAGAAACAAAAACTAAGAAATATCATTTTTGGAATATATATATATATATATATATATATATATATATATATATATAGTCAAATATGATTTGATGAATAAAAGATTATTATTATTTTATTATTTATTCAGAGTCCTTTGAACAATTCCAGTTATAATAAAGAGCCAGATCCAGTGTTATTTACAGTCATTAATTTTCCTTATTGGCTCCACAACAACAAAGCAAAAAACTACTGAGATGGTGCAACCAATAATTAACAAGAAAGTGTTAATCCTAAGAGTGATGACACAAGCCACAGAGAAGGCTCGCTCTGCTGAATATGTTGGCACTGTGATTACACTGGAGAATGAAATAATTATGTTTTTTTTTCTTTTTATAAGCCTGCACACATCCAGTCTGTACATAAAAAAGTAACTAATATCTTTTTGCTTATGACAAGTGCCATTTTTCCATCTGGTTGCCAAGACCTTCTATATAAAGCAAAAAACATTGCTCCGTGAGCTCACATTCTGGAAACGGGCCCAGCTTCCCGGGAACAATGCCAACATTCCCAAGTTTATTGCAAACTCTATCCAGGTCACATATGGACAAATATCACCTGTTTTATTATGAACTGGGCTGATAATATAATCATATATGAACATTAAACTTGAAACTATGGGCCGAATCTACTAAAGGTTTGTGTGTACTAAAATGTTTGCAAACTCGTTGCTCACGCTAAAAAAAGTATAAACTGATCTACTAACAGTGAGCAAAAGGGTTTGCGTCTTTCAAAAGTGCAAAATTGCACGTCCATCTCCAGGTAGCACCTTTACCACACACAATTTTGCGTGTGGTGGGAGGAGAACATGTAAATATAGGATTTTAGCACAGGCAAAACAATTTATCAAACCTGAAAGTAATTTTGTTGATAGAAACTGCGTCTATATTATATATATATTATATTTAACACAAACGGTTTGTATGCGTAATTGCGCACACATGGATAGGCAATAAGTTTTAATAATTACTTCTTTCCTCATTCCAAAAACATATCGCCTATCCAGTGTTGCTATTTTGGAACTGTTGGGGAAAGTAACGCAGATTTGGAGCCAGCCACAAGAAGGAGTCATGGAATACATGCAATAAAACTCCTTGCAAGTTTAGAGTTTTTGGCATCAGGGTCATTCCAGCGCACAGTAGCCAACACAGCAGGGATCTCTGTTACGATTTTCACATGTGTAGACTGAATTCCTAAATTCCATATTGCGCCGGATGGTGAGGTTAATTAGGTTTCCACGCACTCGGGATTCCTTCAATGAGACCAAACAAGGTTTTTTTGAAGTAGCTAGATTCCCCGGTGCATTAGGAGCAATTGACTGCACCCATGTGCAGCTACTGCCTCCCGCAGAAACAAAAAAAAACACCTATTCATTGAACGTGCAGTGTGTTTGCAATGCCTTTGGCATCATAACCAACGCTGTGGCAAAATATCCCGGATCAGTACACGATTTCTTCAATTTCAGAAACAGTGTTCTATGTTCAAAGTTGAGGGATGGTGAGTTAGGAGCTAGCTGACTTCCAGGTGAGTACATTTGCCAGATCATTTTTTACCTGCTGTTATTTGCGTCAGCAATCTTAGTAGATCACGTACCAACCACGGTCCCACCACGCTAAATTCTAGATCCCACATGCTAATTATTACACGCTAATTCAAATCTTAATAGATTCGGCCCTATATGTGTTAAAACCCTTTTGCTAAACCTACCAGGTATGAGTATATATCATCTCACAAAGTAGTTGCCACATGACAGCTATTACAAAATAGTTTAAGGAACATTAATAATCTTAGAGTTTCAACACTCAGACCCAGACTTACAAATTGTATAAAACTAACATGAACCCTGTTTTAGCATTAAAACAAAAAAAGTATTTATTGACTTTTTTTCTCTGCCATTGTTAGAAATACAGCGTGTTATGAGATTTTACTTGGTTCAAGAAAAAAACTACTAATAAAATAAATTGTATTGAAGTCTAAAGTATGAAGAAAACAGTCTGAATTAGACATTTTTAAATCATTGAAAATCTTACAGTTTTAATCATTTGACACGCACAGTACTGATTTGATCAAAAATACATTTGTTGAGAAAACAGTGCATTTAAAAAGTGTGACAAGCTGCTGTCTGGAAGAATTTCATAGTTTACACAGTTCTCTATCAGACCCACTGAATTTCTTGCAATTTCCAGTTTTACAAACCAGTGTGTGATGTCAAAGTGCCTTCGAAAAGAGGTACACATGCACAAAAATATAAAGCAAAACACTCAGCCCATCCATAAGATAGGCTAATTCAGGAAAGTCACAATAGCAACGTGAAAACTTTTCAATGGGATTGTGCTTTAATTTTTATTCTTTAATGTAGCTCCTGCCATGTGATTGCACACATATGAATATAAATACAGATACACATACATATACACATACACATATATACATATACATGTACATATACATATACATATCTGAGTCTGAGGAGAATGCTTAAGAGTTTTGGTCTTTCAAGCTGTCAAAATGCATCAAAGTTGACCTGAAACTTGTGGAACACCAACTCCAATGGGACTATATAGAACATTGCACTGTCAGACTGCCAACTTAAAAATCAAAGCAAGGCCCTTCAACCACGGCAACTGACGGACAAGCTGTCATTGAAAAGCATCAGTAAAAAAGATTAAAAATAAAAAAAATAAAGCAAACCAAAAACTTAAAGAAAAAATAGAAACAATGTAGCTACACGGGTTTAAACCAGAGGCTAAGTTAAAGAAATAGTGTCTCTGTCTCCTCTCAAATCTGTTTTTATTGCTCTCTGGTGAGATCGTTGGCACTTTGATGGGCTCCGACCTGTCAGATCATTTATTGGTCAAGGGAAAATCTCAGATGGATGAATAGAGAAAAAAAATCTTAATAAGTACCTAGAGACTGAATTTGATCATGGCATTGTCATTGATTGATGAACACAAAACCACCCCTCTTGAGTAAGGCAGCCCTCACCCCTCAAAGTTCATTAATTTCTAAAAATTTAATCTTTCCCGTTCCAAGTGACGAGTATCTGGTGAAGCTCATTCCTTTATTTGGTGTTAACAACTATGACCTGAATATGTCGCTACCTATTTTCAGATTGCTGCAATACTGAATGATGAGCTGTGTTCTGAAGGCCCTCAATTGTGTCACACAACCGCTGCTATAAGCAATTCACAGTGTAGGAACACTTTTTGTTCATTAGTGTACACGTAGTATACTTATTAAATTAACAAAGATGATAAGCTAATATAGCAACCATTTTGGAAACTCATTAGGTACCATAACACTTTTAACTGCATGCAAAGTATCTCGCTCATTTGGTCAAATGATTAAAATTTTTGTTTTACCCATCTAAAATTTACCAATGATTAAAGATAGAGAAAAAACATACAATCAGAAGCTGGATTAAATACAGCGGGTCTAAACACTAATTAATATTAAAATTAACAGCAAAAAATGACAAGTAATAAAGTTACTGTTGATAAATGAAAAGAGAAAAGACATTAAAAGTTATAGTCATGCACTTTCAGTAAAGAATGATGCCTTTTTAACAGCATCACCACCAACTAAGTTAAAGCCCCATTCAAAAGTGGCCCTTAAAGACTGTTAAATTTTAAAATGTGGAGAAGTGGCAGACTATGAATACTGATGAGAGGATGCAGCAAGTCCATCCACACCAGCTACTTTTTTATTATGTGCTGAAGTATGATAGGGCATCTATTGGATGACTAAATTTAGTCACTTTCACTCCCAGAGCAGCGAAGAGGATTGATTCTTCTGTGCCTCGTTTTAAGTGGACCCCTCTTAAAGAATTATCTGCTGTCACTACGATTTTCTATGGACACTGACAACCATAAAGTACACGTCATCTCCTTACAGGCACAGATACACACACATGCAAAGACAGCTAAGGTGTTAAAAAGGTTGATTCCTTAAACAAAAAAAATAATAATTAGGACCAGTAAAGGCCTACAAACATAAAACTACATTTTTATGTGCTTTGACAGATACAAAGTGTGAATACAAAAACTTAAATATGATGCTTATGTCATAGTAAACCTACTCATAAATATCATACAGTACATATTGTGAATTTAGGGGATTCATAATGTATGCTAAGGTTTATGTAAATCACAAACACAGCCTCTCCAATCACAGTGTAGCTACATCTGGAGTCCAACACCTACATTTTCTCAGTAGCCACTGCACTGTTGTGATAAATGTTAAATCAATCTTTTCTGTTCTGTGCTGTTTGCTATGACACACTTTCCCAGAATGCAGCCAGCTTGCGTAGCCCTCTGACACCTCACAAATAGAATTTTACTGCTAAATGTGAGTGGAGAAAGGCAAAGAAATAGAGAAAAACAAGAGACGATATACAAATGAAAGGCAGCGGAGATAGAAGAAGAGGGTGAGGGCAGTGATATGTGAAAAAATGGGAATATAAGGAGGTAAAAGAACTGTTTGGAAGACATAAAAAATAAAAAACAAAAGAAAAAGTCCATATTAAAAACAAGCTGCAGATGTATGTGCTAACATTTCTGTCCTGCACTTAACCCTTGGCATTTTCCCACAGTGATTATTTTGTTCTTTAATGCTTTGTAGTTCTTCCCACAAAGAGAGAATTCCCCTTTTCACATTTAAAAAAAAAAGTCATTTTGATGTTGCTCTCCACTGTGGTTTGCCCTCGAGCTGGTGACCTTGCCTTTGAAAATTATGCAGTTTAAAACCAAAGAAAGTAAAAGAGGAATTAATAGCATACGCAAATGGTGTCTAAACATGACAGGGGTGCCAAATCTGACTTTGGTAAACAAAAAACAAGAACATAAAAAAAGAAAGAAAACACTGACGTGTTGAATATGCAGGCAAATCAGAGTTGACATTGTTTAACTGGGAAACAATGTTCCACATGGATAAACAAAGACAAACAATGACCTCCAAATTTCAGAGGAAAAAATTTATTAACCATTCCTACATGTAGAAAACTACTGCAAACTCAAAAAATATATCCCTCTTGACAATATTAATCACTCTTTCCAAACCAAGATGTGGTTTTTCACAAACAGATAAGCCATGCAGATAGAAATAAATCCTGGAGAGGATTGATATCATGGGAGAAAGATTTATCATTTCTGTAGAGACTAGCCTGGGAACTATCAAATACTGCAAGAAGGAACAGAAAATAGACGAGTAAAAAAGAAACAAAACTTTAGATGCAGTGGGTTATTGCATAGGATGGGTCAGTGCTCACATCTCACATTGTGAAAGAGACATTTGAGCAAACACATTCTAAACTCAAACTCAAACTTTATTTATTTATAAAGCGCTTTTCATGCTTTTAGCAACACAAAGTGCTTTACACAATAAA
>JBAMIG010000012.1:10247196-10269878 GCA_037177335.1 Kiunga ballochi
AAAGAACTTAAGGGACTGGTAAATGAAGTCAGATGGCTTCAGAAGGAAATGAAAAAGCATCACTCTGCATGACATAAATAAGAACTGTATATATTCTCATTTTATTATGTGCAAAATCATAATTATTACTTTTGACACCAATGTAATGTGCATGCAGCATAGTGTTGTGTGCAGTGTCCCAAACTATACGGCATCCCATTTCATATTGTAGATGTGACTTCGACACACATAATAAATGAATGCATTGCGGCTAAAAAATCTAAAGTACCTTGTAAATGTTTGCTTGTTAGTAAACAACAACAATTCATTTTCTCTTCACAGTTGATAACAGTTTAGACTTACTGTGTCTGCAAACACTATCACATAGTTGTGTCTACAGCTGGGTGATAGGCACTAATATTTATTGTTTAAACAACTTTTTTTGGGGTATTCTGGTTTTGTACTAACTTTTCCCTCACAGCTCTAATGATGCCAAAAGTCTTATTGACAATGCTTCATAAAATTATGCAGGGTTTTGCATGAAAGCCTAACAGACCTTGGTTTGGTGAGGTTAAAGTGATTTGTCCACAAGACAAATGTAGGCTGCGCATACAAGTTGACGTAAATTTTAAGGGACAAAGTCCTCCTTCCCTTAAATATATTGCAAAAATCTTAATGCGAAAGTAGTAGGTGACCTATTTTTCATCTAAAACTGGGTACAGGAAGCCTGGTTCTCAAGGGCCAGAATCCTGCAGATTTTCTATGTATCCCTGCTTCTGCACCTGATTCAAATCAAATGGATCCCTGGAGAGTTGGAACATGGAGAGACAATGATCACTTCCAGGGCGAGGACCAAGGTTCCCCATGTCTGATCTAAAGCATGATTCGATGCACAATTCATCCTCATGCTACTCAGTTGAGTACAAGAAATAAAATTGACTTTCATTAAGAGCTAAGAGGATCTCAGAAAAAGATGGAAAACAGTCACATACTAAGGTAGCAATACTAAGTTATTTAATAATGAATATATGAATTTCACTTGTTGTGTTTTTTTTAAACAATTTCTTTTCTTTTCATTTGTTGGAATATGGGTCTTTCCACTGAATGGGTGCAATTTCAATGATGCAAATGAAAATGGATGGTTCAGGCCTGTGACTGATAGTCGTTTTACTCATTCAATGAATAAAAGTGATGAAAGTAACAGGACAGAGTTTTTGAACATTGGCAAAAACATCAAATGGCACTCAATTGACCTCATGGCATCCTTGCTAATACTATAGACTGAGAAAACTAAGCACAACCTAGAGATTCACCAAAAATCTCTACTTTCAAAATTAACAGCTTATAATTAATGCATCATCCAAGTAAGAAGATAGTTTGCTGAGATTGACTATTTCATAATATTTTTGACCAAATAAACAGATAAATTATTGAGAAACCTTAGTTTTTGGTCTTAGTATAGGTAACAGGAGTGAAACTCAGGAACATGACTAAAAAGTGCATTTTTATCTAAAAAAATACTGATTGGTTTAGAATAAATACTTGTAAAAGATAGATGGAATATTAAAATATTCAGAAATGCTAAATAAAAAAAGTAAACGGGTAAAAGTAAATGCACTGTTTAAAGGTTTTATGGTATGTTTTATTAATTTCCCAGCAGGACAGTTGGCTAAATAAAAAAAATTAACTTTACAGTTAATTTTCATGTGCATTTATACATAAAATTTCTTCAGGATAGAAATTGTACCCATTTGGTGGAATGGCCCATATATGTCCCTCCTCCTTTATTTGTTGATGGTTTCTAAAATAATTTTGTTTTTGTGCCCTTGTAATGAAAGAAAACAATGAGAATTTTTTTGGGAAAGACAGAAAGAAAACAGTGGCAGACAGTTGTAAAATGCAGAAATGTTCACCAGTGACCTCATATGAACCCAGTCGGAGGTCCAATGGGTAAACAAAAAAGTGAAAAGGACAAACAACAAATCTCTGTGCCTCTGTATTTGATTTCCTGGTTTTGTGTCTTTTTACCTTCAACATACATTTTCCCTTTCAAGTGTATTCAAAATGGAAAAAGTAAAAAAAAAAAAAAGCAGCTGTATTTTCTCTAATGGAATATAAGCTTCTTTTCCCTTTTTCTCCTTGATCTAAAAGAACAAAATGCTTAACAAAAGATTTCTGCTTGCTCTCTGCTAAGCATTTCCAGTTTGTAACAGAAAATAACAGTCAGAGAACATAAATAAAATCTCTCTAGTGAGATTTATAATATTTTATAGCAGCCAATCATTTGGACACATTTCCTGATCAGTCAAAATATGGAATTGTGTCTTTAAATACACTTTTAGTATTAAAAGTAAAAATACTTGCAGAATGTGTTGGCTCGGGGTTTGTATTATAATTAGTTGTGCTGATTATGCGTATTTTAACACATCAATATTATGGGCTGCATTCTTTGAATGATAAAGATAATAGTTGCCACACCTGTAAAAGCTGGTAAAATATCCAAAGGAACGACTCCAAAACCTATTTTGAGTGTTTTACCATCAGTTATTGCTGCTGCTGTTAATGATGATAATGATGATAAGGAGGAAGATTATTGGTTTAGTGGACCAATTTACTTCATTATATATGATATTAATCCTTTCCGGACAAAATAGTGTTTAAGGTATTTTACAATAACTATCAGACTATACATTGATCTGTTTATTATAATTATCTACCAAATCGTTCAAAGAAACATTCCCAAAATTTCATTATAATGAACTTGTTGTCCTAGCATGGTTTCCATCGAGAACAGCAGTCATAGAAATTATTATAATTTCAAAGCTTTCATCATGTTAGTTATAAATTACCTGTCTTGGTCTGGACCTTCTGTGGGGTATTTAGTTTGGTTTCATGTTCTATTGTAAGTTTTTCCTTGTGTTTTGGGTCCAGTTCTATTTCTTTTTCATTAGTTCACCTGTTTCATTAGTTTATCTGTCACACGTGTTTCATGTGCATCAATTCTCAAAGTTGACACACCAATAGCATTTGGCCCAACTGAGGGGGGTTTGCTGTCAGGCACAACACAACTTCCAGGTGGTAGCAGCACGTTTTATGAGGTACAGCATATGCCCTCACGACCTTTGTAACATATTCCTTCTCCTTGACATTTGAAATTTGACATTTCTACAAATGAAAATCAGAGAAGCTACTTCTGCTAGCAGTGTCTTAACGTCCACCTGAACTTTTCCCACAGTTTCTGATTGACTTCTTAGACCTCTTATCTGACTTAGTAGTCAGTTTCTCTGAACATTTCCATCATCATCAAACACAGTTCGGTCCACATGCAGCGGCATGCAAAAAGATGAGCAACTTCTCTGGTAAAAACACAAATCTAATAAATTCCAAAAACCAATCTGTAAAACATCATTACATATTCTGTATTGCATTGCGGTTTTTTCTCTAAAGCCAGTATTCACCATAATTAAACAACTACGTCTCCCATTCTGCTTTGGAAGTAGTTTGCCGTACAAAAAAAAAACCTTTGTCTGGTAACTCGAGTAGTTAAACATGTCCTGAACAAACATGTCCTGCTTTACAGTTAATAACTGGTCAGATTAATGTAAACATGATAACATCAGCAAAAGTCTACTATATGAGTGAGGATCCAGTCCTACTAATTGACCAATCATAGTTATAGCTGTAGCCTTGCATAAAGGGGATATACAGAAATACACAAGATGTATTTCTGTCAAACCTAATAGTTTCTTATAGGTTTATTTGAATATGGTAAAAAAAATAACTTATTCAAACCTAAAAATGAAGTTTGGTTGACAAACAAATATTGGACCAAATTGTGCCAAAGGTAAAACCACCTGTCGACCTCTTTACTAAAACCCCTGAAACTTTGTTGACGTCATGTCAACATGTTGAGCCCTGGTTTAATGGAGGTTTTTGTCCACTGAACCCATTTTTAAAGTTTTTTATATACAATGAAATACAAAAAATATTTAGATATGGAAAAATTTGTTAACATTTTCAAAATGTCTTCTTTAATTACCTTTAAATGATTATCATTTCATCTCTGGCAATATTCCTTCAGTGTTAGCTTTATTTTGATAACAAGATGGTTTATGTAGGATTTATATTCACATAAAAATGTGCAATTCTACTGTGTTTGTCATTTTTAAGCCAATACCTTAAAAAGACCCTTGGGTTGTAAGAGGTTAATGGAGTGAATAGTAAATGTGTAGCTGGATGGTATAGGACTGTCTGAAAGAGTGTTTTGAATTGTGACACTGCACTGCATGCCCCTAATGACTGAAGTTAGGATCTTAATGACAAATCAATCCTGCACTGTTTGTATAATTTATCATCAATGCTTAAGTAGGCAGGTCAATCCGACTCTTTCCATGACCATCACACATGATGCTGAAGACAAGCACCAGCTGCACCAAATCTATATTTTGTCTGAGCAGATTGCTGACAGCACCCCAATAGGTGCCACGACAAATAAAGAAAAATGCTTACCCTTCTCATAATATTCCTGCCGTTGCTGGTATGCAGGGGTTCTTGTTAAATTAACAGAACTACTCTCAACTGAGTTAGGATGATTAATTCATGAAAAAACAAATACTTTTTTTTAATCTAGAATTTTACATAAGTGCTGAACATTTATGTTATACTTGATGGAAATGTTGGTTGACCATCTAATCTGCAGAAAAAGTTAAGTCATCTAACTTGTCTGTAAAATAAAACTTTTTACTCCAGTTAAACTGATCCAGGGGTCCACCACAAATTATCTCTTTAACATTTAACTCACATTTCAGTTTGCATTACCTAATCTTTAAACTCTTAATTAAAAGGGTTATGGTTACTTAAATATGCTCTTCCAGGAACAGCGCTTGGATAAGATAATTCTGCTCGTCTTCTGAAAATTTACATATTTTAATATAATTATGTCCGTTAACTGCATCCCAACCCATGTATAGCAATAACATTACATATTGAAAAAACTGAGGCATATATAAAACAACTTTTAGCCTTTAAGCCAGCATGCTACTGCAGAGGCTTTATTTTGCTTTATTTATGCCAAGTCAAGTAAACAGTGAAAAGATTTTACCAAACTTGTCGCTTTTTGTTTTGGCCAAGGGGATCGATATAATCTGCAATATTGTTAAAGATATTTTAGACAAACTGTAATAATTTTTTGGGCAATTTAACAAGTCATGAAGCCCGCCATTGTGACTTTTCATTTCTACTCATAACAACCTATGTTTGGCTGCATAGTTATTAAATATGATAATAGAGGATGGAAATCTGAAAAAGTAGCCAACTATCAACATTGACTAAATATTTTTTTATGGAACCCAACAGTTTTTATTCAATACATACACTGAACTCTGTCAGTGAAGACAATGAAAATCATCCATCCATCCATCCATCCATTTTCTACCGCTTAATCCCAAACGGGGTCGTGGGGGGGGATGAGCCGATCCCAGCTGTCAACAGGCGAGAGGCGGGGTACATCCTGGACAGGTCGCCAGTCAGAGACAAACAACCACACACACTTCTATGGACAATTCAGAGTCTCCAGTCAGCCTATCACCAAGGTGCATGTCTTTGGGCAGTAGGAGGAAGCCGGAGAACCCGGAGAGAACCCACACTAACACGGGGAGAACCCACGCTAACACAGGGGAACATGCAAATTCCACCCAAAAAGGTTCCCAGTTGGACCCCCGCCACAATGAAAATCATATCCCTGTTATTTGTGTTTGTTAAATAGAATACTGTTGTTAAAAATATTATTTTAAAAAGTAACCATACATTTTTTGTTTAAAAAAATAGAAATCCCTGATTTACTTGGAATGAGATTTAAAATCAAGATTCCCAACTCATTATTTTAAAGGTTGTAATCAAGTTAGCTCACATGATAACCCATATTTTGCCTAATTTCTCATTTTTCATTTGCAAATGATTTTTTAGAGATTCTAAATAGGTTTAATATCAGATTATTTTTATATATCATGAAACCCACAAATCCACTTTGTGTGGGTTTTTATAAAGGAATTTATTTTTCCTTTTTTTAAATGATGGTTTAAGTTAAAATACTGCTAAGGTGTCAAGCCTACAGGCAGCAGGTGTCCTCCCTGATACAACACAGTGATGTTTAAAGAATATTTACTCAACTATTCCAGTCTTATACAGCCAAAGGGGTTATTCTCAGACTTGCATTACAGTCTGTAGCTGCTGCATTACAACCTTTAAAAAAAGCATGTGCATGAGCCAAAAACATCTGACCACATGTCTTAAGGCCAAAGCACAAACAAACTGCTGCTCTTTGGGGAAAGATAAGAGCTTATCATTCTCTATATTTGGATGTCAAAATAAGAGTTTTCTATTTCCCTCATAGTTTATAGACTAATCGATGAAAAAACAACACATTATATACAATGACAGTTGCCACTAAAACAATGCTAAATGTCTTTATCTACGTACAGAAGAAAATGTCTAATCAACTCAATCCAATACAGACTGTGGTCATGCAGTTTTCTGCCTTACTTTTAGAGGTCTGTACTCTTTTGGGTGCTTTTCTAGTTTTTATGTCATTTGATCAAATGGAAATAAAATACTTATAAATTTTCTTATAAATATATACTCTGATAAAGCATCAGGAAAATTAATTGTGGGGAAAAAAAATCTCAAATTTTTCATCTCAACATGTTTGATTATAAAATGCATGAGCCTTATCAAAAAGAAGTGTGGTTCTGCAGATTAACATTAACACTTATCAGAAACATTAAATATTTTTCAGACTTTCTAAAAACACATTTGGAATGTAGTTAAAAACAAGTCTTTATTAGATGCAGAGAAATCCAAAGAGAGGTCTGGACAATGTTTGCTGTCCAGCGCCTGGGGGAAGGAAGAGACCTGAAATTAGATCAGTTTGTTTAGTTTGGGAGCAGTGAATCTGTCTCCATCTCCTGTTTTCATCTTGGATGCCAAATCAGCTTGAAGCAATGGAGTTCTGCTTAAGTTTGCATGGCATTAATTATTCCAATAAAATGTTTGATTTAAAATGAAAAAGAAAACATTTTCATAAGAGTTATCTTTAGGACCTAAAACTCCCAAATTCAGGACTGCAATTCCTGCAATGCTACATGAACACTTTCACAAGAATAACGGATTTCACAGTCTGTGGGCCATCCAAACCGGACATGTAAGTAAATAAAATTTCAGAGCATAGTTTTCTTAGATGTGATTACTCTCTCACAAGTTCCTTATACCAGAATACACTATGAACCCTATGACATTTCTGTAGAAGAAAAATACTTGGTTTAATTTACAAGGTGATTCAAAATGGCACCATTTCCTCCATACATTAGCGCTTTGAGACTTCCGGAAATACTTCAAACCATGACCAACTCAAATAGAACGACCGACTGAACATCATATTCCCCTTAAAGAGCTGCAGATATTCACATACATAGACTTCATGAGCATGAAAGCAAATCAAAACTTAAGGCAGGCTGAGATATTGCTTAGAGTGTCCGCACACACTATGAGTATGCACACAGGCTTGATTTGGTTTGACAGCACAGTAATGTGCCGGTTTTGGATGGCTGTCCAGAGTATATAACTTTCAGCAAATACAGTAAGATGGAAAAATATAACTGCCTGTTATTATACACTGCCTGGCCAAAAACAATAGAAATCACTTCCTGGATTTAACAAAGAAGACAAATCAAATAGAAACAAGCCTTTTACTGGATAATTACTGCATAGATTATTATCTCTAAGCTGGAAACTAGTTATTTAACTATTATTAAATAATAAGTAGTTTCTCATTCCCAACATTTCTTAAATAACCATGAGGGAAGACACATTCCATGGTCATGAAAAGATGTCTGATAAGGCTCCAATCATTAAAAGGCATCACACAGAGAAAGCATCTAGCGTGATGACATTAGGTAGAACGACAAGCTAGAAAGATAGTGGGGATGTGTTCATATTTTTAAAAATCCTTAAAAAATGGTGAAATTAGATCCAATAAAAACATCAGAAGAACTTGGGATGTTTAAATGTGAAGGTGAGATTATTTCCACAAACAATTTACAAAGAGAACTCAAAGGGTTCGGGACAGCTATAAAAATTATTAATCAGTGAGCCTAATCAGAGAAAAAGGCTTTAATTTGCTAGTAAAGTAAAGATTGGACTCTGGAGCAATGGAAGAAGGTCATGTGGTCTGAGGAGTCCAGATTTACCTTGTTACAGAGTGATGGGACTATCAGAGTTAAGGGAAGATGAAGAGATGCAGCCCTGGTGACACAGCATATTCCCAGGAGACATTGCCAGGATTTCTCTCATTAAAATAGTTAAAAAGTGGTTCAGAAAGCATGAGGCATCATTTTCATGTATGATTTGATCACCATGAAAACCATTTGGGCATGTTGGAGAAAGCCTTGCTCTATGGTCAGACGGGAGATATTTCAGTACAAGATTGTGGGGAATAATGAATACAACACAGGATTGTACTAAATATGGTGGGTTTTTCTTTGTTTCTTTTCTTTTAGAGTTTACACATCTAAAATAAAATAGATCTTGTGACGTTGCAGAACAGTGTAGCTTAAAGACAAACACAGCTCAATGATATTTTTAAGCTTATTAGCTTTTTTTTTTTGCAACTGCAGTGTATTTTGCTAAACTACACAATGAGACAATAGTCATGTAATGTCTGTTAAACGTTTTGCACAAATTCATGAACAGGTGACATTACATAATTTTTTATATATATTTATCTAAACAATCAGATGTACAGAGAACACCAGTTGCACATTTAGTCCAAGTCACTGTCATCCAAACTTCACCAATTGTTTAGATTTTTTTTATTTGAAATAATAGAAACAGTTCAAACAGACTTAGTCTTAAAAATCCTTACTAGAAGTAAACAATGTAATATTTCTATCAAGCAAATGTGCAAAACCTCATAGAATTTACCTACATTACTTTTTATCATACTGCACTTGATGTTATGCTACAGTAAGAATTCTGTTGATATAATTCAGAGTAATCCAGCTTTAAAATGCCTAGAAAAGGCAAAGCACAAATCCATAAAAGTCTACATAATAAGACCTACACATGACTGCAGTTTGACCATGAGCAAAATCGTGAAAATGTGAACATGCATTCATTACACATCTCTATTTTGTTGTCGACTTTGGGTTCTTGCTGCCTTATAGCTTTGATACAAAGTAATCCTCTCCAGCTTTCTCACCACTAAACCTTTCCTGAATTACAGCATTGTCCTATTGTGCATGTCCTGTTTTAAGCTCTCGTAACTCCTTTATATGTGAGTGTGTGTGCGCAAAATCAAGTCTGTGTGTATGCCCAGGTATTTTAGCTTTTTCCTCCTATTTTTTATGTGATGGATAGACAAATTGGTAATGGAAAACAAATCAAAGTGACCTCTCCTCACAAGCATTTAGCCATACACAGAAAAGACGCCCACTCATATTTTCTCCTGCACACACAACACAAACTCTCTCACGGGTCACCGGAAATCAGTCAGAATTAATAAGACCAAAAACAACAATATCCTGACGATTAGTGTTGGGACCTTCAGACTAAAGAGGATTTTCAGCTTAACTTTTTAAGATTTAGCGACGAGACTTATGCTCAGGACCACACTGTAATTGAATAAGACATTTGCATAAGGATTAACAGTACCCAGTTCTAATTCTTTTTTATTCAATACTGTAAAGAGATTTTTTTTCAGTCAACTGAATAATGGTACGAAAGAAAAAACACAGAGCAAGCACACACTTGCTCATGGTGTGATGTGCAGTGAACAGTCAAGTGAGTAAGCAAATAGAGATTCAAACTGCGTTCTTCTTGCGTGCAGCATGACTTACATTTTAGTACACAAACTGCAGTATTAGGGCAGATTTTTACACAGAGCGTGAATGTTCTGCCTGAAGCACACAACTTTTCCTGCAGCTATAAATATTCGGACAAGGTTACATGTCACACAGCATTTCATTTCATTTCAAATATATATAGAAAATAAAAAGGAGTAAAATAAATGACTGAGGCCTCACAGTGATGTAGTTGTTTAACACTGTAGCCTCACAGCAAGAAGGTTGCTGGTTCAAACCTCGGCTGGGGAAAGGTTGAAACAGTGGCCTTTTTACAAGGGAATGCACGCTAGGTTGACTAGTAACTGTAAATTGTCCCGGGAAATGAATTTGACCATGAGTGGTTGTTTGTCTGACTGTTTTCCCTGTGATGGACTGGCGACCTCTCCAGTGTTCCCTGCTGATCGCCTGATGATTGCCAGAACAGGCTTCCACTTCCCAGCAACCTTTCATTGGAATAAGCAGTACCGATGATGGATGGATGGATGGAATAGATATGAATGAATAAGTCTTAGATGACTAAACGATACAAACTTTTCCACTTTAAAGTTTGGCATTACACATTTCTCACAGCGCGTACTATAACATGCAGGGGAAAAGAAAAGCAAATGGAGAAACTAACCGGATGACACCACATCTACTGTGAATTAGAAATGGATCATACAAAAATAAAGAAAAAAATTGATCAATTTGAATGGATTTAAATAAAATCTATCCAATACTGAATCATTAAACTACCATTACAATGATCGTGTTACCTCCAGATAACTCATTCTTAACAGGCTCAGTGTTACTCTGAATCCTTGTGGTCTGGCTCTCTGTGTGGTCACATAAATTTGAATGACAATTACAGATACAGATCTGAATACCCGGCATTAGAAATCTCAGCTATGATATAAACACATAATAAAAATGTAACAAGCAAAAAGACTTTTGATCAATATATTTACACATCCTAAAGCATGTTAGTTGTCAGAGACAGCATTTTTAAGATAGTTTAGAGTTTCATGATAGTAACCGTACTCTGTACGCTGTGCAGCCAATGCAATTTGTCAAGATGACTATTTAATTCATTTCAATTATTCACTGGAAACATCATAAAAAAACTCCTAAAAAGAATAAAGTAAAATAATGAAAGTTTTATGAAAAGAAAAAAATGTGTAAATATAAAGCCTAGAGAGAGAAAAGTACATCAGTGAGCACAAGAGGGTGCAGAGAGGAAAGACAGACAAAGTAAAGGAACAGGAAAAACAAGTAAAAAGCTGAAAGGCAGGGTAAAAGACAGAGCGCCCAGGGGGCTATCTGCAACTTGACAGGTTCAAGTGGAGTTTTCTCAATAACAGAACACAGAGTGCACTAAGTACTGGCTGTGATTGACTGTTTGTAGGACCTTTCTTTGAAAGTTAATGGACTGAAGTACCCAGGGAAACAATTTTTCACGACTGAAAAATGAATAGTAATTTCAAATAACAGAACAGTGTACCATGTACTAGACTATATATTTAGAATACATGATCAAAAATCCTGTTTCTTTTTTGTTTGTTTGATTTTTATCGTGCAAACAATTCAAAAACAGTAAAACATCTCCTGGGAATTACCTTCAGACCTTAGACCTCAAATATGGATGCTGTAACAACTACAGTGAGTGTGTGATCAGCACAAAGCATGCAGCCATAATTACCATGCAAGCCCCATTCTAACTGCTCCCTACGGCCTTTATTGTCGTAAATAATGACTGAGGGTTGTTTTTTTATTCATACTAAGGAAAAATCTAAACATGAAAGTCATTATAATCATTACATAAACAAGAAGAAGTATCATGGTGTAAAATCTCAACATTTGTAGCATTTAAAATCTGAGCAAAGTATGATATTATGAAACGGATAAACACTTTAGTAGTAAAATGAAGTGATTCAGTTTGACCAATGAAACAGAGTTTTGTGCTGTCTGAAGAACACAGCCAGTTTTAACAGTCGTAACATTAGTTCCCATATCACACGAATGTTTACACTGCATGCAGCGTCTGAATAAATCACTTCTGAGGGTGCATTTTAGCCTCAGGATACATGTTAATGCAAAGCTCCATGTGCCCATCTGTTTTGATACACATACAACTGTTGTACACAAATAGAAACATGTACTGGAGTACTTTTTAGCAATTCGTTCTACTCTTGCAGCAATGAATGCAACACGAGATTAGGTTCTTATCACTGTGAAGAAAACAAAACATTGAAATGCCAAAAATAAATAATACCATTTACTTCCCAGTATATAGTGTAAACCTTGCCACAGTTGGGGTTATGTCAGTTTTTTATTTTAGACACATAAATGACTTCCATGTATCTGTAGTCTATACACTCACATGAGAAGTGAATGGCATAACATTCTTCTTCAGGGAAGTTAGGATACTGAACTATGCAGTTATGACTTAAGGAAAAAGACCACAGAGGCCAAAGATATTTGCCTAACCTGCAAATTACATGCATCCTTTAATTTTAAACAGGATCTTTTTAAATAAACCCTTTCCACATATTTTATTGACAATTCAATACAAAACAACTTCACAATTCTAGCAAAGCATTTAACTTATATATTTTAAAGCAGATACATTTGTGTCATCTATGTTATGAGTTCAGCAGTTAATAATAAAATAAAGGTATTTGTTTTCCATAATATTGTATATCTATAGACGTTTTTTTTCACATATAAACATTCATTGTTTAATGTGTTTCAGATCTTATCCTACCTTTATGTTCACATTTAGTTAATTGATACCAATGATTATGCAATCCAATCTATCCAACATCCCCATTAGCCAGTAGATGACACTGCCTGCTCTCTCCGCTTCACTGTGTAATTGTCATTTTTAATACTAGAGTAATATGACTGCACATGTTTAGGCCAGCTAGTGATTCTCAATAAGGGTGAACTAAATTATAGAACATTTCATTCAACTGTATTCACTTTCTATTGATTTCTTTGGTTGGCTAAGTGAGTGTGGTTGCTCCTCAAAGCTTCTGCTTATCTTATCCATTCATGTCATGCAAACTTTCCCTCATAGCCTGTCCTGGCTTTATATCTCACCAGGTTCACACAGAACATGCTAAAATCCATGTAGCAAGCTACAGGTTACACTGAGTCTGGCAAGATATGTTGCTAGACAATGATTCAATTATAAAACATTTTAAACCATAGTATGCATTTTACTAAACTACAGACACAGAAATAAACATAAAAAGGATGTTACTTAATTCTTTTATTACATTTAACATGCCAAAAATGTGCATCACAACACTACTAAGAGTTGAGAACCGGGTTGATTTTAAAAACAGTGGTTTTGTGAATGTAAGTATTGACATAGGTTGACTTTTAATTATGAATTTGGGTGGGAATGTGAGCACACATGAGTATTTTCAAAAAGCAAACCATGTGCAAATTACTGCTTACAGACCGCTTCCTCTCATTTTGATAATTTTCTTTCTCAAACCCTGAAGGAATAATAGATAGAAAGCTACAATCCAGATGGGCACATGCAGGCAGTTCAGAGATGTGTTGGCAAGTGTGCCATGCAAACAACCAAACAGCGCATCAAAATTCTGTTACAACAATTAGCAAAGTGTTTAACACCTTTCAGTTTTAATGTCCGTTTGTGTAATCACTGGCAGCAAATTAGACATTAGATTGTGAGGGAATATACCGAATCAGATAAAAAAAAAAGTAATGAACTGAGAAGAGGGCCAGTTTGAGATGGTCTTGCAAATTTGAGGAAAATGAAAAGGAATAAATATAAAATGTATTTTTACTTCCGTTATTCATTATCATTCACACCTTCGTCAGAATGCAAATAGGGTCAAACAACAGGGGAGCACCTGTAGAGGAGTACAATTAAAGCACAAAAGCACCAACAGTATCAACAGTAGCCCAGCAAAGTGCCAGAGATTTTCATGTATAGTATAATGACATGCAATGAAACTGACATTTAAGAGGAAGGGAGCATGTGCACACACTGTATGCACACCCAGCTGGACTCATATCAATTTAAGCTTTTTTCACAGTTTTTAATATGACTTTAGACGTGACAAATGCTGAAGGCCACAGGTGAATAACCAAGGTTTGTCACAAAACACAGAAAATGGCCACTGAGTTCTACATTGTGTACATGGGCACAAAAAATATGATATAAGAAACTTTGTCACACATTTGGGACTTTATGGAAGCATGTCTTAGAGAAAAACAAAACTCTGAGCAAACACTTTATTATCACACTCTCCTCCATTCTGTTTTATATTGTTTCATTTGTTTTCTGTGAGTTTACCACAGGCTTCCTGAGATTTGACAACATCTCTTTCATTGGTTGTTACTCCTCAGAAAAGATTTGCACTCCACACTCCCTACCAACTATGGTTCCAAAAATATCATATATACTAGACTTTAATTGGGAGGCTGGGTCATGTCCTCTAGCCTCTCAAATCACAGTATTGAACATTTTATTTATGAATTCCTGAGCATCAACTGGACCATCAGAATAGTACTATTCAGTTTCCTGCTAGTTATCCGTCACAGAGGAAATAATGCAAAAGAGTGGCGGACATTGTTAGCAAATTAAGCAGCCACTTGCATCCACAAATATTGATAAAGTCACACAAGACACAGCTGCCAATGCTGCTATGTGCCCATACACAGTTAGTCATCTCCAGGTGCATTTACAAATTAGTGCTCTGAGATTATTAATCAGATAACGGAGACACAAATTTTAATTTCTTCATTTAATTTGAATTCTTTGTCATTCTATTTAAACTTTTTTTCCCCCACATTACTACATGATGCATGATCGCACTAATATTTTGCATGGCCAAGAAGCTCACACTGATCAAATACATTGTATACAGTTTTTATATATATATATATATGTATTTAAAAATAGACATTTTATGCAATTTCAGGGCATGTTCAGTCCCAATGAGATGAAGTTCAGATTTGAAGAGCAACAAACCAGTATTTGTGTTGGTAAACAAACAAGAACAAAACAAGAAGCAAAAGAAAAAAATATATAGTAAACAAAGTGTGAAGCTACTGCACAGAATGGAATGACAAGACAGAGACACAAACAACCATGGGACACAGAGCTTCATGGCAGGAAGATCACTTAAAAAGGAAAGGTATTGCACTATACTTTTAATATTCTTCTAGTCTGAGTGCAATGTGCACAAACTGCACCTGCGAGGACAGATAAACCACTTTACACAAACAGAAAGGTGTCATTTGATCAAGTGAACAATGATAGATCTTATCCTAAAAAGATGTCGGGCGCACATCAACTGGATAAACACAACACACAGCACAATCATCATGGAACAAGTGGCTATGTTGTTCAAGTCCCTCTCAGACCATCTGGTCTGGCCTACCTGCATCATAAAATGAAGCACCTTAGCAAGGGCTTGTCTTTCTCTCATTCCCTGCTTTGCAGTCAACCTCTGACAAGAAACAAAACTTCTCCTTGCAGCTACCTGTCAGTCCATTTCAACCTCAGAAACACACAGAATAGTCTCTTTCTCTCCGTCTCTGTGGCCTGGTTAAGAGTTTTGCCTCAGTGGCCAGGTACGGATGTCAGAGAGGCTGTCTGTCTTCACAAGAAGAAACATAACAGTCTCAAATAGCATACAGAAGCACAGAACTGAGACACGGTTTCAAAATTTGACTTTCAAATCAACATAAAGCACTTGTGTTCATTCACAAAGACATGTTAAATATTAAATCTCCAAGATCAGTGAAAGCAAAGACCAGTAAACCTGTGGCTCCTCAGATCTTTAATTATATAAAGCATTTATTATTGTTTTCCCCCTCATCCTGGGGAGCATGTATATACATTCAATGTAAAATATGTTTGCAAACACAAGAGAAAGCGATTTATTTAAAGAGGAGACTGCGTTGACAGACGCAACACAGAAAGAAAGAAGCAGGAACAGCTATTCTCAGAGTGGTGTTCAGAATTAATTCTCCCACAAAGAACCAGAATGACTAAAAAATGCCAGATAATATAGGACACGCCTGTCTTATACCTGCCTCTTATTTAGTATTTCTATCTGCTCTATTTCTAATTTACTGATTTTTAAGATAAAAAATAGTTTTTGTTGTACCTAATATTCCTTTAGCTATCCTCTCCCCCAGTCAGAGCTGGACTGAAGGACAGCACAGAGGCGCAAATTATAGAAAAATAGGAGCAAGCCTTGAGGACCAGAGCCATCAAGGCTCAGATCTACCACACCAAGCAAGACTCAAGGTGCACACTGTGCCAAGACTCCCCCTTTCTAGGATGTAAGATACTGGCAGGTGAACAATACATGAAACATCACACAGCGATTATGGATAAGCAGCAAAGGAAAGTGGTTGATATAGTTACCCTCAATGATGGAATATCAACAAAAATTGTAAATAAAATTCACTATTATAGTGCTTTTTTCCTCACCTCAAGTGCTTTACAGATCATACCCCTTCACTCACACATTCTCACACTGATAGCAGCAGACCTGCCATACACACTGGCGATACCCTGGCCAACAACTGGGGGTTCAGTGCTTTGGTCAAGGACACTTTGACATGCAGACTTCAGACAGAGGGGGAACTGAGCCCACGACCCTCCAATCAGAGATCAGCTACACTACACCCGCGCCATAGCCACCCCCTCACAAGAAAAAGGAACACAAGAACCTGGAGAAACGCCAAGGCCTCAAGGAAGAACTGGAGAGAACCTAGAAGGTGAAACAATAGTTATACATGTAATAATCGGAACACTGCAACAAATACCCAGAGAAACATCATCTGGAGTGCAGTATAATAATAGCTATAACACTGTTTGGGACCCTCATGGCGCCCCCTCCCCCCCCCATGTTGCAAAAAAGGAGATGAGAGGGAGGCAAATCTAATACATTTGTCACTAGTTCTGCTGTAAAACCATGCTGTTTTAATGCCAAATTTATGTCATCTAACAATCACTGCTATTGCTGCTTTCACAGAAGCATCACATTAAACATGCACACAGGACAAAACAACTGAAGCTATAACAAACAGATCTCAGTGGAACTCTTAGTCGGATGTTGAAGGCAGTAGCCCAGTTACTGTAACAAAGAGCAAAGAGACATCTGGCACTTTTTTATTTGGGTGGATATTATAATAATTACTGAGGAGGCACAAAAAAATCTTGCCTACTATCTCTTCCATTCCAATTAAAACTTTTTCCACAAACTCTGTACCTGATCTGCCAAACTGGCAATATTAAGCTGCAATGCAGCTCCCTGCATGGCAACAAGCCGAAGTAAACGGTCATTTAAAGCAGAGTGAACCAGACTACGATGAGTCAAAAAATCTTAAGCCTCATTTGTACTGCGTGATGAGCCAATGGGTAGCTAAACAGTGACTCAGCAGTGCGAATGTGTCGGCCTAACTTCATAACCCACACAAGCCTTTTTTTCTTTAACACACACAGCCGAAATTTATACAAACTGTCTTCATAACTTAAAGAGCCAATGGCATACTAAACATGTGCAGTGAGGGCCAAGAGGCGAGTGAATCCCCCTCCGCCCCATTCCCTCTGCATACTGATCATTAGATAGACAAAGTGGGGAGAGCAACGGAGAATGAAAGAAAGGAGGAGCGGGATGGGAGCTGCAGTAGTGCCAGCTCCCCAGCGGTTCGATCACATTTAATGCCTGGACAGAGCAAGATGAAACTGTCTGTTGGGCATTCCTGTTAATATCACCAAAATGATGGCAACTCTCTCCCGCAGTGACAGGAAAGCTAAAATGGTATGACGCCATAAATTCTGCCTTTCTCAAAGTCTTTAAAGTCTTAGACTTCCATCTTTTCTCCTTTTGATATACACCACTGTTTGTCTCTCTCCCTCTATTCTCCTCATTCCATCTTTAACAGCAACAAGGGGATTAAAAGGGGATTACTTCTGACATGTCAATGCAATGCACTTGCTGAATGTGTGTGTGTGCGTGTGTGTGGGGGGGCTTTCCCACTTTTTCATGCAGTTGTAAGTCAATATAATGTACATACAAAGAGAGAAAGAGGTCAGTATTTTATGAGTTAAAGATGGAGTGTGTAAAAAACACTTTAGTGGAATAATTGGAACATAAAAAATGCTAAATTTTGATAACTTCTTTGCAGTATTCTGTTAAATGAAATTGACATGTCCTGATTTTCTGTATTTGCATCAAGCAAATTCTAATCCTAGTTTTTATCTGCTGTTCTCAGGGTTTTCTGCAGAAGCGAGGATAAGCAGTAATGCTTGAGGGGCGGTGTGCTTTGAGAGGGAGGACACACTACTATTGTTTTGGGGGTGATAACCTTCTGTTGTGATCCAAAGTACTCGCGGCTAGCTCGGAAATTAACTATTGATTAGAAATAGGGTGGTGGTGAGAGAAGGAGGAGAAAAAGTCTCAATGACTAAAATTGCACTGCTAAAACCAACTACCCACACCCATAATCCACTGGTTGTCTGGTTTCCAGCACAAAGCCAAGGAAACAGTTGGATTTCCTCCTTATACATGTTACTAAGTTTGATCCTAACATACATACGACATTTGCAAAGATTATGCTGGAAACTTAAAGTGATTTGGGAGCATTTGCTTGGGTAAATCTCAAGCCTGTGGAGTTTAATTTCACCCATTTACTGTTGTACTACAGACTTATGTAACATAGTAATTCAGGCATGTACCAATTTTTTTTTCTTCAAACATTGAGCTCTTTCTAAAGGCCACATTATTTTGTCTTCTGTTATATTCTGCTTTGTATTTGAGTAAAATAAATTAACTGCTTACAGGTCTAACAATACAGAAACAAATACCTTTGACAAGTTATGTAAATGTACAGTGTGAATTCTTTATATTAACCCGATATCATGATAAAGCTTAGCCAAAATAATCAGTTAGTAGTTGTGTTACAATAGATTCATGATCTCCTCCAGTGTTGTGTCTTCTATATTCTCCCAGGTTGTACAAAGTGCTTTACATTCACCCAGCTACTCATACAGCACTTACCATATAAATGTTCTCTATACACAGTCTGCAGGGATTTTTGTCTGAATTCACTCACTGATGAGCTTATTGGGAGCAGTGTGGGTATCTTGCCCAAAGACACTTCAACATGTGGATGCACTGGGTACTGAACCACCGACCTTTCAGTTGGAAGCCAGCCACTCTAAGCAGCTGCACAACAATCATGCTACAGAGTAGGTTGGTGAATTATCATGCCTAAAGTGCATTTGAAAATCAAGAAAAAAAAACATATTTTAGGACATTTAAAAGGAAAATACATTAGGTCACTTTGAGTGCATTGCATTTTTCTCTCTGGACTTTGACAGACTGCACAGCGGTGCAGTTGGTTAGCACTGTGACCTCACAGCAAGAAGGTTATTAGTTTGAGCCTTGAACAGTAACCTTTCTGTGTTAGCGTGGTTCTCTGGCTTCCTCCCACCATCCAAAAGGCATGCATGTTAGGTTCATTTGTTATTCTAAATTTTCCATTGGAATGTGTGTGGTTTTCTCTCTGTGTGTGTTAGCCCTTTAATGGACTGGCGACCTGTCCAGGGTGTACCCTGCGCCTCTTGCCTGAATGGCCATAGGCTGCAGCTACCCGTGACCCTGAATTGGTTTATCAGTTAAGAAAATGGAGGGATGGACTTTCAGACACCAGTAGAAAATGGCGAGACCTCTATATGGGGCATATTGTGGACATTCAGAACAACCAAAGTTAAGGTGTAGACAAAAAATACATTGAGAAACTATAAAGATCTCAAAAATGTATTTCACAAATATGGAGACAGTGAGATGCTCTATATAAAAAAACTATATTTAACTAAAGAATCCCGACCATTTTTGAAGCTGCAGAAGATTACTGTCATAGTCCTGCTTGGCACACACCTCATTAATGGAGACTTAACCACAATGTCTTATCAATGTCTAACCACAGTCTTATCTAAGAAAACTTGCAGTCTGTGTGGAGAAAACGTTTTTAGAGTCCTGCTGGGAGATACTTACTGAAAACACCGCTGCTGCTGTGACCATACCATCCAGTCACATTGTGATCTGTCTAGCCAGTAATATACTGCTACCCTCAAAAGGACCAGGACCAAAGTCTTAAATCCAATCCTGTTTGTGGGATGAAGCTTCTATAAACTTGTGATTTGCTTTCTGCATAAGATATCCTGCCAAAATGTCCACAATTTAAAAAAGAAAATAGATAGTGTGAGCAGACGATTTGTTCAACCTCATAAACATATCACAAATGCTTGCTTTCTACTTGGTTTGACTCGAATATCGTGTTCATTACTGGCATTTCTCCTAATCTCCAAATTAGATTTCAACTTGACCAAATCTGCTTGATTTGCTGTTGTAACTCAGATCTGAAACATCAGTTTGGCTTGCTGCCCAGAGAACTCGACCTGATGCAGCTTTTGGCAAACTGTGCCCAGGTAGCAACTAAATTGGCTTATCTATTCTGACCCTGGCCAGCTGATTTACAAACAGGCCTCTCTGGCATCACAAAGCGATGGATTAGGATGATGGTTCAAATGTGGCGCGTGTGTGTTTAGGAGCCTATGTGAGAGTTCAAATCTGGATGGGATCTTAAGCATGCAATGCGGTCAAAAAAACAATTCAACACGGACAGGTGCTTATCAGGTGCGCGTGTGCTTGTAAGTGCGTTCTCGCGGGCGTGTGCTTGCCAATTTTGCTCACGCGCCTGCACACTGCTCTCTCTCTCCTGCGTCTGGTCTATCAGCCGTTCGAGGCCACCGAGTTGTGCAGCGATTATGTGTTCCCACCACCACCTCGCGCCCTCATCTCATCCTGCAAGGCATCCTCCCTCCCCTCTCTCCTTCTCTCTCTCTGTCTCTCTCTCTCTCATCTGTCCATCCTGTAGCCCGGAGCCTGAGGCGCAGCTATACCAACCAACAGAGTAGGCTGTACACTCCTCCATGTCGAAATCACACTCTACACAACAGTGCCACACTATGCCAGTGGTGGAGGCAGAAAAGACGTTAGGACATTTTTTTCGTGGCACTGCAGCACCTCACGGGGAAAGAAACGAAGATCATTATGCTCCAAGAATATATATTAGAAAGGATAAAACTGCTGTCATTTCGTATAAATCAGAGCAACGTGACACACTCCAAACCACCTGTTTGGACGCAACCCATCACCAGTCATGTGATGGTCTAAACCAATTGATTTGAAACAAATGCTGCATTAGCTGAAGTCCTCTTGGCATTACATGTCTGTAATAATCAATAATGAGGGATTGATAACTCATTAATCACCCTTAAATAACAGCAAAACTGCAACGGCTACTCGGCAACCCCAACTTTAAATGCAAACTTCATTGAAAATGTTGTTAATTTCACGCGGCGGATATATGATGTTTTTTTTGCCTGTTAAAAATCCTGGAAAGATTGATGTGTGAATCCAGGATGCAACAGAGAGAAGTCCGCTTAATACCACAGAGCTTAGAGAAGAAAAAAATCACGGACAGTGCTGTGATTTAAGCAGCGCCGCACATATCAAGGATGAAACCTCCCGTCTGTTTCCTGACACGCACAGACAGGCAAGCTGTGGCCGATATTTGGAGAGGAAGAAGCGCAGGAACTTACCGATATGGATGATTGAATCCGAGAGCGCCGACTTCCACTCCTGGCTCCAAAAAACAGCAACAAGCAACATAGCCAAGACAACTTTCATTATGTCCGGAGATGACCTTTCCCAAATAAAAATAAAAAAAACAACAACAACAACAAACAAACAAAAAACTATAGCTCTCTGGATGAGGGCGAACAGAGTTAAAATCCTGTGAAACGATGCTTCTGTTTTAGTCCATCAAAGAAATCCCTGGTAATCTCCGCCTTGCTGGCTTCTCGTTGCGTTTGAGCAAATAGAGAAGAAAAAAAATCCCTGGGTATTCAGACGCCGGTATCCTGTTGAAATTCCGTCCAACATTAAATCATATTGTAGATGAGCAGAGACGCTGAGCTGCAGTGGAAACAAACCGCATCCAAACGCCGACGCGTTAAGTCGAGTTGAGGGGCTGCACGATGTGACCAATCATTTAAAAAGGAATAAATCTATAGCCATTTGGTAACATGAGGGGGGAAATCTCCCCCTTGTAGCTTTGAAATGCAGGTCGTGTTATAATGACCCGAGATCCCCAGTCTTTTAGACCTGGCGGCGCAGTTCCCCCCCACCCCCTGCACCAATCGCCAAATCCCCAGCAGCGGCAGCAGCCTCAGTGGACCAAGCCAACGGCCAAAACTTCCATTTCTCCAGGGTCTTTTTTCTGATTTTCCTTTACTGTGCTACTCTTTGAATATCACCGAAGTCAGAGCAAACAGATGACACCGGTGGCGACTTTTGCTGGGGTTTAACGAAACAGCTAGTGATGAAAAGCCTTGTCACATGGCATTGCACGAAGAGGCACAATATTCCTAAATTGTCATTAGCTTCCCGTAGAAATCAGGACCGGGATGGAGAGGGATCTCAAATGTTTAATAAAAGACAGCTCCAAAGCCACTGTTCTCTTCCAAATCAAGAACGGAGGATGTTGCCAGTCTGGGTGAAAGAAAAATTAACCGAATTTGCGCGCAACGGCAGTCCAGGGTCCGCACTCTGTATGCGGGTACTCGCGTCAGCCCCAGCTCGCACGGTGGCTGGCGAAGACGAGGTATGCTGCGTCCGTGTGGGAGAGAGAGAGAGGCGGGTGGGGTGGGGGGTGGGGTGGGGGGTGGGGGTAGAGGAGGAGGGAGGGGGAGACCCAGGA
>JBAMIG010000012.1:10304690-10316164 GCA_037177335.1 Kiunga ballochi
GGTCTTCATGTAAGCTGTGGAAACAGCCGGTCACAGTGCATTACAGGCAGAGCACTGACAAGCAGATGTGGCACAGCCTGAGAAATGACTCGATGCTGTAAGTGTTACTCATCCTTATGAAGGGCTTGACATTAATAGTGGCCTGCTAGTTGAGAACAACCAAACTCTGTAAGAATGTCCTTTTTCACTTCAACTGTATCAGACACAAAGTTGGTCTAAACAGTTTCCTTAGATCCATTACAATCTGGAGAGAACCACCAGCATCTCCAGTATGGCAACTAACTGGAGTTTCACACAGTGTCAAACAAATTCAAATAGCAACTTATTTCATTTATTTACCAGCAGAATGCTGGGTTTTAAGTAAAGGTATGACAGCATTCAATACAGCTTCTGAATCAAGATTATTTCAGAAATCCACCAGTAACGCAAAGAGAAGCCAGGTCCATGATGTAAAATGTGCATTAACCATTGTGTTTAACTGGGCAAACGGCTTCTTTCAGGGAGATAGCAAAGGAAATGCTTAATAGTTCAGATGTTTTGTTTTGTTTTCTTTCACATTTTTATTAACATGCATATGAACAAGCAGACAAGCTTATTGACTTTTCATATACGTTTAAATTAGTTTTTTTTATTATAAAACCTTTAATAAAACACCTTTGATTAAACTTTTTACTATTAGTAAGTGACTTGTTGCAAAACACATGCAAGTTTGTACTTGTCATTCTGCTTTTGTTATAAAGTGGAAAACATAGATCTGTAATTCTAAGTATTACATTATTATTGTAACAAGTCTAAATAAAAGGAGAGAAAACCTTGTACTCCTGTTTTTTATTATAATGCTCATGTTTGACCAACAATGTGCGAAATGAAACAGCATTAAAAAATACATAGAAAAATTATTACATTTGAGTCAAAATTACATCTACAAACAAAAAGAAATGTTTACAGAATAAAAACATGAAAACTTTTATTTTTTATGTTATGTATAAATGATTTCATATGGCACAAAATAAAAGAAATAAATGAAAGTAAGATACAGTCCCTGTTATCCTTGAATCCGTGAGGAATTATATGGCTAAACTGGACTCCATAATATTTGCATTAATATTTTGAGTTGCCACATCAGAACCAAAATCATAATCCCTTTGATTTCTAATATTTGTTCAATAATGATGAGATGAAACCATTTTTTTATAATATCATTAAGAATTTTTAAGCCACCAAGTGGCAACATTGAAGTTTGTTGCCAACAGATTATTAGCCTCTTACTGTGGGTGTAATGGAAACATGATCAGTTCAACAAACCTTTGCATTTCAGGGGCTTCAACTGTAGCTGCAGTACATAGACAAGTTAAGACCATCTTGAACTTTCACAGTCAACTTTAACATCACTATATCAAAAGGACACAAGACTGCACGGCTACAAACACACATGCACACACACAAACATCATGCAGCTTTACACACATCAAAGCAAAAAGCTCAAGAGCCTGAAGTGCTTCTCCTCTTAAGTCTGGTGCATATTGATGTGCATGCCAGTGAGTATGTTTTGCGTATGAGCAGCAGGTTTGAGCAGGTGTGTGGCATTTTCTCATCTTTCTGTGGTGTTCTGAAACCTAAGGCTGGCTCTTTTCAACAGCTTGAAAAAAATGGTCGGTTGATCATTTTTGAGACGTTTTTCTTTTTTCTTTTTTTTAATTTTATTTTCTCTCTGGATTTATTGCAGCATATACTCGTAATTAATGATCCAAAAACAAAACAAAATAAATTGTCACTGCATTAAGAAAGGGCTGTGATAAATAACAGATTTAGATAGAGTTATTCCCCACAGCAATGTGTCTGTACCCCTGACTTTAGTGGTAAATCTCCATATTTGGATCTAAATTAAATCACATCCTAACAGGAAACCAGTGCCTCTGTAAAGTTTATAAACTTTCCAATCTGGTCATCCTTCACAAATTTCTTTGGTTGTTGTGCTGACATCACTACTTTGGGCATGAAGCACACTTGATGATTAAATATATGTCAGTGTTTATACCCCCATCTATTTACTAGATAATTATCTCTTCACTCTTTGAACAACTTTAAAGAGCAAATAGACAGCTATTACTTTGATCCATCAAACATTTTGCTGGAACAGTTGTTCAGTACTGTGAGACTGTTACCACTACTTAAGTTATCTCTTTTCTTGTCATCTGTTCTGTGCCCTCCTGTATGACTTTGTCACAGTGACACCACCCAAACATAAACAATTTACGCAAATGCATATTCTCAGGATGCCATATGGCAGGTTTCTAACCGGTATAATTGCTTTAAACAAGAAGGAAAATGTTGAGTGTTTGTGTGTCCGACAGTTAAAGTGTGAGCGTGTTTGTAGGTGGTCCTGTCGATAATCATGCAGCAAATGAGCCTGCTGTTGTTAACTCGGTCCCCTGACAGAGCAGCTGCAACCAGAGAGCAGCCACGCATGCACACACCATCTCATATTGGCAAAAAGTAAACTCCAGTGCAAACAGTAGCTAAAGGTATTTCTTAGTAGATTGTTGGTTTTTAAATCCAAGCAGTAAACATTTTATCTATAATGCTGCTCTACACACTCCTTCCAGCCTAAAGATCACCCCAAATATCCTCACACTGCATCTTTATGCCAGTCAGTTCCCTGATTCCTTTAATATCACTGGATTCATTTCAAATTTGAGCTTCTTAAGTTTCGCAATATATTAATTTTATGTCCAGTTTCATTTTTTGAATACTTTAGCTTAATGAAAGGAAAAAAATTATAGCAGATTATTACAAAAATCCTCTTAAAAACTCTAAAATAAGACCCTATAACTCACCTTAACATGAAGGACAACAGAGGAAGCTCCTCGTTTGTTTGTTGTTTACAATCTGACAACATTTTTTGAAAGAGACGTTCACATCAATAAAGAATATAATACATGTACATACCATGTAACAGGCATGCATTAACTAGAAATATTGTTTATTCAGTGATGTTGATAGATTTTGAATGTAGTGAGGGTCCACAGGTGGGGATTAAGTGGCTCCAATGGGTCCCTAAATTATGAACAGTATATGTACAATAGTTGGTAGAGGTACTTCCTATAAGCTGATCAGGCAGGAAAGAGAGCAGAGGAAGTGAAAACAGAAAATACAGCTTCAATTGTCTACTGACATCTTTTTCTTCTATTTACTTGACTAAAACAACATCTCATCAGAGGCGGGGTGTATGTGCAGTCTCAGCATAACATAAGTATCGTCAAAGTATTTTTCATCATTGGAGTGTGTTTTATTTATTTTATTACAGCACGTTGATACATTAAAACATGAAACATAAATGAAGCCATCTTTAGGAAATGGAAATATGAGTTTACCCACAGTAAAGTTTGTATCTGTAATGATTTAAATCTGCAGTGACTGTCTAGTTATTTTAGCAGCTAGCATGTTGCAATACCCTGTGTACAGGAATCAAGTTTTAGATGTGCAGAAGGTTGACACGTGCTTGTCTGGTCAGCTGACAGCAATATTGGTTTGCTTGTTATTGTTATTTTAGGTGCGAGTTGTTGTTTGAATTATGTACGTCATTGCAGGATACATCAAAGTGACTTTTAATTGTCTTTTAAGATATTTATGCGACCAGGATATAGGTACAAATATCTCGCAACATTATTGTTTATTTACTAAAATAAAATGAGTTATGCGTTCTTTGAATGTATTTCTTTGTTAACTTATGAAGAGTCTTCTTGTTTTCAATCCAGGAAATTACCAATATACTACAAGACCCTCTCAATCCATCTCATGATTAGAAGCTAGTCCTAAGTAGTTCATATAAAGCAGCTGTGGCAAGCTGCAGCGGGGGGTTATAAATAGTATAGTCCCTTAGAGGATCAACACAGTGTTGATGGTCATAGCAGATCACATCTTTAATATAAGAAAGAATAAAACCATTAAATTCTGCTCTCCAAACCCAGTAGAATTTGATTTACAAACTGGTTTACCTTGGTAATTCTTTCTTGATTTGTTCAGCTGATGTCTCTTCATAACGGTGATAAAAAAAAAAAAGATGGTTGGATCAATCATGTGCTATCCATGTATTTTTCCAGGTGTCTACCCCTTTTACTCCAGGCACTTTCCATAGAGAACGTCCCAGATGGTTCTGTGCTATAAACCACCTGGCACATCTGCTTAACTGACCAAGTGCCTGTTAGATTTATTTCTTATTTTAATAGGCAGAAGAAAAGGAGCAGTGAGTGCCATCATAAACTGTTATATCTGTTCTTAAAGGCTGACACTTAAACCTAAATCTTCCCTTTTTTCTACCCAAGGTATCAAGGAAGTAGTGCAAGTTCTTAAGTGAAAATAACAGCTGGAAAAGAAAGACAGATAATAGATAGGCCTATATTGATGATAATGCTCCTTGCAACAAAGCTCCCGACTCCTTCAGTCTTAAACATCTTCCATTGTTCACAAAATTGACAGCTTAGTTTACATTACAGAAACTCAAGACAAGAAGTAAGCAAAAAAGTGCAGGGTGGCGGAGGAGAAGACAGCAAGAGGAAGAAATATATAGAACAGCTTACAAAATTAAGACCCCCTGCTATGCCAATTTCCTTGTAAAGGACAAAAATTTCCATTATTTTTGTTTTTTTTAAACCTTAGTGGGTGAGGAAGAGAGCAGAGATGCAGAGTGGGCAGACCGGAGGAGTCATCTGTAGATAACGGTACCTTTAACAGAATACCACACCATCTGCTTCCAGGCTAAATTTGTCTGCTGTTACACACACAGTCCGATAGCAGAGAAGCACTGAGTGGGCAACAAGAGCAGAGTTGAGTATGCTCTTATAAATCTAAGCCAACTGTTACATCAACTGCATTGTTAAAAACCCCCGAAATAGTCGGAAAATGCAGACCATAATCTGCTGTGTTTGTATGGGAAGACAATTGCAGACAGAGGTCCAAATGTATTATCTCTTTGGAAGTCTTGCTACCAGAAACATCCCTTGTTTTTCATTCAGGACTGGACAGGAAACAAAGCTCATTCCCAAATGTGAATTAAACACAAAGATGATGCAAACCAACATATATTGAGTTAGATAAGGAATTGCCGTTTACATGTTGCACTTAGAATAGCAGAGAATTTCATCCATATTATGTATTTAAATGCCAGTGTGCCTAAAAAAGGCTTTTAATAGTTATTAATTGTCTGTATATATAATAGGATGCACATTAGTTGTGACTTGTAAATATCTCTGGTAACCTTTGGTGTCCCAGGAGCAAATTGTAGAGACCCAGGTTCAGGGTTCACTTCTCAACAGCCACGGCTCCAGCTTGGTTGTGTTTTCTAATTTTCCAACAACAAACTGGCAGTGTAGATTGGTAGAAAGTAAAGGGGGAAAAAAAGGGTTTGTGTCCTTGTTGCTGTCCAACTGACCCCAACTGGGCAGTTAGAGGTCTTCTGCAGATGGAGGGTATGAAAGAGATCGCATGAAACTCAGCAGGCACCACCTCTTCCATTTGAGCCCCACACTGGGAAGTGAGAAAAATGCTGCTTGTGAGTACATGTGCATCCACTCCCAGGGCCCAAGGGCAGTTAATGATGACACAAACCAGAATATAAGTGGTATGTGGAAAGGGAGTGCATATGCTGAAGATGCACCTTTAAAGCAAACAGCAGTTAATAAGGTCACAACAGGAGGAATGGGGTAAATTCCTTTGAGAGAAAAAGGGAGTTTTAACATTATTATTTCTTCATAGCTTCTTTACCACAAAATTCTCATTACAAATATATTCAAGATTTTATATTCAGGATACAAAGCCAGAACAGGCAAAAAAAATCCTAAAAAGGAAACTTAATGTGCAAAAGCTAAGACTGTGGAATGACCCTGAAACAGAAATTAGTTTCACTATCGAAAACCCAGTTTAACATGACTTACGCAGAAATAAAAACTACCCAATGTCTCATGTGAGAAGATTACAAACATCTATTAGAAATATATGCTTATAAAAAGTTAGCAGGTTTTAATGGTTGCAGCTCTGATCCACCAGTACAGTAGATGTTCCCTCCACAGCTGTTTATTACCAGTTAAAGACATGTACTTGTCCATCAAAGTTGTTCTAATTAACGCTCTACTTTTGGAAGATTTGAGTACAAATAAATAGTTTAAGTACTAAATCCAGGTCTGAGTTGCTAGTACGACATGGGAAGTAAATAGGAGGCTTGTTGCTGTAGTACCTTTGATGGTACCTTTGACTTGAAAATCGAGTTAAGTAACCTATTAAATTTTCCAGCTGACTTGGCTTGGCACTAGTTTATCCTCTATCCCACTGCTGCTGTTGTTAAAAGATAGGTCAGAGCTGCTGTGCTCTGCAGGGGACTAAAATTTGTGCATTTCTGACTTTTCCTTTTGGGAAACTTTGCTAGTTGTAGATATGCTGGAAGCTGTGGCATGTGCAGCACTTCAAAAAAAACTTTCTGTCCCTTTACTGCCTAAGTACTTACACTGGGTTGAGGAAACTATTTCGCATAGCGGGACTACATGGTTAATTCTGTAGGATATGTCAGTCGCTTATGCTTTATTTTATGCTGCAGGGTGTTTGAGGACCACATCCTATCCATTCTATTTATGAGGGAGTCTGACAAATATAAAAAGAATCAGACAGATTCTACTATAAAATCCCACAAACTAATGTTTCATAACTGCTAGTGCATAACTCTTAAGTCAATATGACTGTAATGAAGGGGAAATCATTCCAATGATCACCTTTCTATTCAGATGGCTGTCTCCTATGAAGGATGTGCAACATAAATCGGTGAGATCTTGGCTCTGGAAAGCACCCTTTTGTCTTACAAGACTAATGGTCTGTCTTCTCTTCAATGTGTAAAAACAGCCATGATTAATCACGTGGACTGTACTTCTAAGTAACCACGTTGTTTGGAAATGATCATTTTGGACTGTTTGTGCAGCTTCTTAGTTTATCAAAAGTAATAATGTTGGCAGGAGCATAAAATGTGCATGTCCTCCAGTCAATGAAGGAAAAAGGCTTCCCATGACCAAACACTAAATGAGGAAAAATGGCTTTAAATTCAACTCACTAATCAAACTAACCTTTTTGGCTCATGTTGGTGTGAAATGGAGATAAAATGAAGATTGGAACTGGTAACTGTGATTCACCCACCACCATTCACAGGCTTACCTCACTGGGTTCAACAAAGACAATTCTACCTATGAAAGTGAGACAGTCCGCTGGTCCTGCTCCGAGAGACAGACCGCTTCTCTCTCAGCTGCTTGAAAAGTGCAACACAGTGTGCAGCTGCAACCACCTCATCAAAACATCTGCTCTCACAGTTTTGTTTTTTTAGGTTTGGGCTACAAACACAGTGTGTTTTCCAGGGATAATGGCTGTTACAGTCTGGAAATGTGGACGGTTTGTGGTCAGCTGCTTGTTGCACTGCTTTAGGCTTTTTCCCATGAGTTGCAAAAATAAAACATGCCCTCTCTTGTGCTTGCTGCATCTTGTAGATAAATGCCTGAACAGTGTATAACAGTCAGTATTGGAAATAAGTGGCAAACCAAAACAGTTCTGGGTCAGATTCAAAGGTGAGAGAGGAAATGTTCAGCCTCATCCTTTTGACACAAGAGAGCTTGCTTCTGTGAATGAAAGCAGCAGCATTTAAAATTTTAGGAATATTCGATCTTTACATTTTAAATGTGGAAGTCAGTTTTGGTTGACTGCTTTCACGAGGTTTAGCTCTACTAGGGAAGTGAATTAGACTGCTGGTGGGGTTCCTAAAACATATATTAAGGTTGGAATTGCAGTTAGTAATTAGTTTGGTGATAAATACCAGTACCAAGTATCTAATACTTCAACTTGTAATCCTCTTCTGTCAGAGTACAACACCTATGAGATCCTTTTGAATCCAATTTCTTTCACAGTCATCAAACAAAACATTATATCTGCTATTTCAGCAACCACAAAAACAAGACATTATTTATTTTGTTTTATTTATTTATTTAGTTATTTTGCTTCCAAATTGAGCTTGTTTCTCTTGCAAACATAGACTGTATATTAAACGATTGATGGAGCTCCTGTGACATCCCACGAAGGATATCAGTGATCACCGTCGCTCTTGGAAAATACAAAAATAATTAAAATGGTTGAGCTGACAGGGGCTGTAAGTATGGGAGGATAGACATCTATAAAAACCTGAGCTGCCTGCAGTGAATAGCTAACTGACTTGGAGGAAGCTAACTGGCTAACAGGAAGACAGGCTAAAGCTAAAGCGTGCTGTTAGCTAGATAAAAACTGAACTACACTGCCTTCTCGCCTATGATTGAAAATAACATCTTAACAAATTAGTTTTGAAAATTAATAAATTTAAATAACAAATAATATATAAATAATTAATTAATACATAAAAATAGATCAACCCATCACAGCTGCCAAGAAGAGCAACTTTATCAAATAAACTTAAAATGTTTAAAATTGAAAAAAAAGGGGAGGGTGGCAGGAAAAAGTGTTTTTTTTCAAGTCCCTACTAGATGAGGAATGAGCTGCTGCTTGTTACTTTACTTTTAACTAACACTTTAGTCAAACATAACTTGCTGGTTGTTTATTGCTCACTAGTCTGACCAAGCAAGTGGTGGTAAGACTTACAGAACAAAGAATATATAAGCTGTCCAACTTTAGCTTTCTCAGGTTGAGGTTGTGCCGACTCAAACCTGAAAATCACTAAACTTACATCTTTGTCATGCATGTGATATCTTATAGAAAAATTGACCCATTTGGATGCGTAAGTGAAAACATTCATTTTAACAGAACATCTAGCTTAGGCTTTTAGCCATTTTACTCAGGTGCCATGCTTCATTGTTAGTTTTCCAGTGCATCACTTTTTCTAAAGACACCTAATTAAATTTTTCTAAGAACGGAAACTTCATAATCAAAGATTACAAAGTAAAGGTTATAAAATGGTTTCCCCTCTAACAGCATTTAAACCACTGACAGAAGGAGGATAATGTAAGGGTCCATCATTAATATGAATGCCAATTTGCAGCATTGCACCTATGAAAAAGCTGCACATCGTGCATGATCATAATTCTGTTTACAGCTGTATTTTTTGCAGCCCGACTGCCAAGCAACAGGAGTTTCCAGCATCAGCCAAAGCCGTGTTCAAATTAATCTCCATAATATATGACCAGCAACCTAGACATACAAGAATAAGCCTGATTTTATGGAAGGAGAGAGAATGTGAGCATCTATGTGTACAAGAGATCTCTGGAACCTAACACAAGCAAGAGAAGGCTGTGTACCAAAATGAAAAGGCTCCATGCTGTGCTCAGTGCATGTGTGTCTGCCTATGCTGAAAAGTGAGCAGTCTAATAGCCTTTTGGCTATCCAATGCAGTAATAAAGTTTGCTGTGGACAGTTAGAGGGGACAACAAGAGGGATTTGCTGAGACAGACAAAGAGAGATGATGAAAGAGGGACAGAAATGCAGGGAGGAAAAGCAGATGAGTGAGAAAGGGGACAGATGGCTTATGGCTCAAAGACATCCTCGTGGATTCTGCCCAGCTTTGAAATGTAAGCACAGGCAGTTGTACATATGAGGTGTAATGACATCAAATCTCCATGTGAAATGTGCACATCTGGGTATAAATAGTCAACACGACATATGAGATGTTGAATTAGTCATTAAACTAAATTTGTTTTCCTTTAGCAGCAAAGCCAATCTTAACAAATGAAAGAGGTCTAAAAGTGGCAGGAGACAGAAACTGTGAATGGATCTGTTAATGTATCAGATATATATCAATAAAGCTATATATCAATACTTAGCTCTAACTGTGACCGCTGATTACCAGTTCTAAAATTTACAGGACACTGACCCAGGAGATCCAGAGTTGTAACCCTGCTACTTATAAGTCGCTAAGAAAAGCATGCTATATGTCTCTAGATGGTCTTTACTGGTTTTTAAAAAGTAGGGGTATTTTTGTTGTAGATTGAGTATTTTGCAGGGTAAAAAATACCCAGTTATTCCAGTTACTTTTCATGTACTTTCTAATGTTTCTTTTGCATTTTTTAATGTATTATTTTAAGCACTTTGAGCTGAAAAGTGCTACAGAAATAAACCAGCATTGCTGTCTGATATGATACTCCTTTGCCCGAATTCACCCAGATTCTCCCTGAACTCTGTGGATCCTCTCCAAGGAAGCTAATTCACTCTTACAAAACCTCTGCAATATTTGGTAAGAAGAAGACATTAGCATTTTAAAAGAAAGTTACACGTCTGGGTTGTATGCTGTTGTAATACCGTCACCTCAAAGCAAGGAGGTTCCTGGTTTGATTCCTTTGTGTTGGTTTTGTGACAGAGGCTCCGTACGGACGGAACAAGATAAAAGCAGATACAGAAAACTTTGAAGGATCAAATAAATAAAGATAGTTCTTACAAGGACAAACGTGTCTCAGACAAAATAGGGGTCTCTGCTTTGAGAAATAACGCCACCACCTACTGATTCATGCAAACACTTGTGTTCAGTGAACAAGCCTCGACTAAGTCTCTCCAGACTGTACCTTTCATGACAAGATTCAAGATTATTTATTTCCATTTTAGGCTTCTTGTAACTCACCCACCAAAACACACACACACACACACATTTACATCAAAGCACCACATAAGGCACAATGACATTTCCAGCCTACTTGGCACCAAAATTTTAAGTATCTTGTGTTTTTTTTATTGTTTTTTTTTTGTCACAGATGTTGTAAAGATTGTTTAAAAAAAGAAACACAGAAGAAGTCAACATTCATATACTTTAAAATATCATTATAGAATGGCTGCTTTTGTTTTGCCAAGATGCAGCAGGTGTCTTACAGCCTTGTCTGTATTACTTGATTGTCTAATTTATGCCAGAAACTATAACAATTACTCACTTTAGCAAGATACATTTTCATACTTTTCACAGCAGAAATGCAAATTTTATATCCTACAGAGGATTCATAATCAACTGCACAAATATGCATCGTGTCTGTTAGGCGATCTCTTTGGATTTCAAAGCTCTGTTAATCAGAAGTGTGTTTACTGATGCGCTGACCTTCTGTCATATCAATTACAGCAAGTTAGCATCAGACCTGCTGTCCTCTAGTCCTGTGTGTGTGTGTGTGCTACTCAGCCAGTCATAGCATCACTAACACTAATTGAGTGAGTGCAGAAATGAGAAGAGTGCACAGGTCCTCCCCAAGGGATAAACAGTCAAAACCTACACACACACACACTCACTCATATTCTAACAAGCTAACACTAATGAAACTGATTTTCTAAACACTTCCATATTTTGTGGTCGCTGCCAAATAAAAACTTACTGCAATAGTTTTGAGGCAGCTTTTGAATAAGGTAGATTAACTAGTGTGTGCATTCATGGCTATCTGAAACCTTTTTTAAAGTCCGCTGAAAAGTTTTTACGGTCAGTATTTTAGAGCGAT
>JBAMIG010000012.1:10341767-10367469 GCA_037177335.1 Kiunga ballochi
ACAGATGGGTTTTGAGTCTGGTTTTGAAATGAGGTAAGGAGTCAATATTACGAATGTCGGATGGTAAAGAGTTCCAGTTCCAATATGACCTTTTGAGAAAAAAAATCCATTCATTATTAAACAATGGAAACTCATTAATGCTGTTGAGTTCCCACTTTTTGGTGAGCATAATTAGCTTGTCTGTTAAAAGACCAACAACAGTCAATGCAAAGCAGTCTACACGATAAGAGTAGTGGTGCCTAAAAGATTGTAACGCTCAATGTGTTTCTGAGATGTTTTTTGGGTTCATTGTGACCAAATTGTTTGTAGACTTTCCAACCAAAGCAAGCTTTTCCTTTCATTGTGTTTCACAGATTGTCTGAAGTTCCAGCTAAATCAACTAAATAATGAATATGTTTGAAGGTTTTTCAAAGCAGATTATATGTTATCCGACATTTCTCAAATGGCTTGGAGTGAGCTTGATTTCACCAACTAGGCTACAAGTGTTGATCTGGTTAGTTCACCCCCCAATTGTTGCAATCTAAAAATCTGGGACTTGGAGTGGTGTTTGCTGGATGGGTATTCATTTTTCATTTTTAAGAGATTTGAGTTCAAAACTCAACTTAAAAGGCAGTTTTGCAACAATTTCAGGACTGATTATCACCAGCACATCTTTTCTGTTAAAGTGACCAGATTTTATCCTCTCTGGTAATAAAACCACACACTCACACCAAATCATTCAATTTGCAAAGAACACTGCAGTCAGTGATGTGATGATATGTCACATGCATATACAAATAACTATCCCTTTATAAACTCTGTAGAAGGACAGAGGTTAATCAATGTTGCTATTGTTTCTGAGGTAATTTTAGGAATTCCTATTGGTATGACAGATACAAACCAACAACAATAAAATAAGTTCACTAAAAATAACACCTGTTACAGCTGGCTCTATTATTTAGACGTCTTTCAGCCAGTTTATACTAAAAAAATATTGTTGCCTAGTCAACTAATGTATTGTCGGTCAAAGATGCAGCAGCAAGAAAATTCAGTAGGAGTAAGTAAGCGATTAAGGTCACAAGCGGTACAGCCTTCAGCATCAATCTATGTGGTGTTAGAGGCAGATGTCCATGACTATCAACAGGGGCTACCTGATGCTCCAACATGCATGTTATTAATCTACCAAACACTACAAATGCTCTTAAATTTCCTATGTAAAAACACAGTGTAGGTCAACAATTATGGTCAATTGCTATAATCTTATATAAGCTTAGTTTCCAAAGAATTGGTAAAGCACAATAGTTTATTTATGGTGCATATAATGAGTATTTTGTTCTTTCACTGTATCTAAGACATAAACAGTATTACATTCTTGACAAATGCTTGATTGTGTTTATTTATTGACAGTAGTGTCAAAACATGTGAGGTAAGACAAAGAGGAAGAAAAAAGGCAGATTTCTGTTTGGCTGAGCGATACCTGTTTAACATTAGTGACATAAAAACTAAAAACTGACTTAAGAAGAGAGTACACAATGGCCAGTTGGACATTAGATTACAATTCACCAGAATCAGTCCTGCACAGCTGGCTTACTTATTTTACACAGTTCTGCATCAATATCACATAATCCATCCACCCACCTAAATCCTCCCTCTCTGACTGACTGAGCAAGAGATTAAAAAAAAACAGTATGACAGAATTACTAACGGGCATCATGTTGCATTTCTAGAAAGTGATGCAAAGCAGCTTGACATCCCTTCTTAATTTGGAGCCGCTCCCTGTTTTAGCATTAGTTTACAATCTTCTCAGATTAGGGGAAGGATAAAGGAATGAAAAATGATTTTGGTAGAGAACGAAACAGTTTTACATTGTGGGAATTGGTGTAAATTGCATCTGTCAAAGGGTAGATTTACATAAAATATCGCCAATTCAACAGAGATAATCTCTATTTGTGTCAGCCTTGTTTAAACGTCATGTCATCGGTTCCAGCTTGTGACATTTCCGCTTCTCCACAACAGTTTTAAACTGGTTCAATATATAAGAAGACTTCACATCAGAAAATACTAACTTTTTCCCCTTAATATTCTGATCCACCTGCCATTTCTTAAATGCCGAGCATGTTCCCGGGTTAAAAAAGACGTTTAAAAAAAACAAAAACGTCTCTGTACCTCTGGTTGTTGCACTCTATTTCACAATTCTTTCTATTCCCACATTCCTTCTCCCTGGTGTACATGTCACAGTCTTTCACTTACATGTCATATTCTTTCATGTAGTTTGCTTCTAAGACATTTAATCCCGTATGAAGTGAAGCTGTTGGCGAATAGTTGCATATGTGGGTGGGTATGAGGCCAACTGAGTCACTAGGGTTGACTTGCTGGTGGAATTTGGGTGGGTATAAGTTTGGCTTACAGCTTAAAAAAATTTGAGAAAGTTTTTGGTTATTTGATTGTTTCTTTTTAAAATAAAAAATTCTCCTTTTACTTCTTTAAATCAAACTAGCAAGCAAGATTGTCCAGTTAGTGATCAGGCAACATTTCAAACCAATTTGCGCACACTAACACCAATAAACTAAATTTTAATCAGCAGTTTAAAAAAAATTATTTTATTTATTCATAAAGATTTTCTTTGAATTACTTTCCTGGTTTTAAAAAAATATTTAAAAATCTGTTTATATAATTAGTAAAAGACTGATTTATTTAACTAAGCATAAAAAAATTATCATTTATTTCTAGAATGACATGTTTTTACATGAAAGTAAGGGAAACATCTATTCATTATAACATAATTGTCACATTAATACGGCTTGACTCTGATACCATAACTAAGACCACTGTCAGATTAGTCACACAGCAAACCTGTGTGCAGTGTGTTTGAGGTGTTAGACGTTATGTTGTACCTGAACTTGCCGTGAACCTAAAACAGCATGACATGTTGTAAAAGACAGATTAAAAATGTGTAACAGTTAACTTGGCTGTGTGTCATCAACACCTGTATGTCTGCACGGCTCATCTCTTCATAAAATGCCTGTCCTTTTCCCTCACTGATTCATCCATCATTCCCCTTAGCCTTACCCTAATTAATACTCTTTGCCTACCTGCCTCTTGTTCTCGCTCATCCATCCTTCCATCCGTCACACTTGCTGGCCTGCCCAGGTCATTACCCACTGTGATGATGGTTTTGTTGCACTAATTAGGATAATTATAGTTGTCAGTTATAACCTGGTCCTCTGCAGGGACCTCACGATCCTACTGTGACTCGATCTGACCTTGGCCATTGAATGTGGGCATGTTTGTAACATTTCTGTAGCCATGGCTGACCTCAACAGAGCACAGACTGTCCCCTTTTCCACTTCTTTGACTTTCAGATTGTCTTGTATGATTGCATTATTCTCTTCTAACGGCTTTTACTCTGTAAACAAACTAACTCTCTTTTATATGGTTTTCATTGTTTTATATTGCATCAAGAAGCATGTCTTTAAATCACCCATGTTGTTGGAATAACTACGTGTCCTCTTGGTTTTATTTGTTCTGCAATACTGTCATTTCACAGCTTTTATGCTCCCGAGCCAACGTTTTATTCTTTCCACTTGAACAACTCTTCATAATGCAAGCTGTGAATGTTCTGTTTAGTTTCATTTTATTACTTTTTATATACGAGGACATCAGCGTGTGAGGTACACTAGGTACGAGCTATAGCTTTTTCTTAGAAAATTACAAATTTGTTGCCTTCATTACTTGTTGCTCACATAACATATTTTGAGAAAAGCTAGCCCACTGTAGATGCAAATATATGTGGCCAGGTTTACAAATTATATAGAATTATATAGAATTATATAGCTGGGTGAAATAAGAGCTAAATCTAATACCACCGTGATGGCTTGTCAATTCGATTGGTACGTCAACTGTGATTCTGCATGTAACAGGTCTATGCAAATGATACAGCACAAGACGAAGTGACTGTGTACCTGATCTGCTGTTAAAACACACTGTTAGCAATAAGATACATAATGAAGCTGCATGGGAGTAATCACTTCCATTTAACCTTCTCCAACCAGAAGTCATAATGGGATCCAATTAAAGCTTAATGTAATCATTGTAAGAAAGAAAGCGAATCAGTAAACCGTGTTTTAGCATATTATACACTTATCCTTTAATCTTGCAGCCATACTAGATAGCGAGCTAGATGTTCGTGTCTGATATAGAGCAAGGCAATTATGAGTCCTTCCAAAACACAATACATCAAATGCATCTGTGAAATGATTGTTTGCATTTATACCTGAGAAAAAGTTACATACATGACTTTTTATCTGTTAATCTTCATTTGTTTGCATAGTTTACAGATATAGGAGGAGTGCTAAAGTTTGCAGGATGGATCAGGAACACACAGATCAGCAAAACATCATACAAGTACAGGTTCTAGGATGTTAGCAACTCCTCACACACTCATTATCAAAGTGCTTTTATTCACAATATAATGTGACAAACTGTGTGAATTTGAATTATTTATTTATTTATTTTACATTTCATTTATATTCTGCTTTACTACATAGGGTGTAATGCTTGCTAATTAAGCTGCTGCATCTCTTGGCCAGAGAATTGTTCCAAAGAGAGATTCAATCTCAAGAGTTTATGTTATGGAGCCTTTATTTTGTTGCATGTTCATTTATTATTAGCATTAAACTGTTTTCACACATCCTCCACATTTGGAGAATAAGACAGACCGCTTAGGAGATTCTTTCATTCCTCTGGAAATACTGGGGGCAGCTCATGATGCAAAAAGGGAAACAGCAGAACAGGCAGTATTTTCTTCCTGGGATACCAAAGAGGGCCGGTAAAGCTAACAAATTGTCCATGATGACAACCAACATTAATCTATTTCAGGATATCCACAATTCAAAAAGAATATTAACGTACTTTACATTATGAGAATTGTCAGGGTAACCGTTTGTTCTTACAACACATTGTCCTGTTTAGACATCTTAGGACATATTTAAGTGCATTGTATTCTATCTTAGAGCCCTTACAGAAAAATCCCTGCATGCAAACATCTGGTGTGTTTGCATGCAGGGAGATCAATAAATCTATGGATTCTGTCTGATAAATGTTAAGGCTGCAGTGTATGTGTGAGAACAGACTTATTTCATACTTATACATATATTCTATTATAATCAGAACATACTATTCTATGGAATAGGTAAATTTACATCTATAAATGTCTCCCTGGTTCTTCCAGACTCTTCGAAAAGGTCCTCACAAGTTATTCGATTTTATTTTATTGTATTTTGTTTGCAAAGATAACTTTTGGTACATTCTATAATTATGATGAATGTAAAGCTTTACCTCATTGTGGCTCAGAGTTGTGTGTTTGTGAGAGAATTTATATTCGAGGCACTTTTGTTATTATGATAAATGTGAAGTGATTTGTGCATGCAGACTACATGCAAGGGTGTAAAAGCTGGGTTCACTTTTACACTGTATCAGTCTTAATGAGAGGATTCCTGCCTAAAGGTCTGACATCTCCTGATTTTTCTCTTACATGTCTGTTTCATTTTGCGTTTTATTTCCACTTACTCTGCCTCAAACCCCTGCAACCACAGCATCTCTTCATGTCTGACCATCACTCATTTTTGCACTGCGTGTGCTCCCTTTTAGAGCTTTCCATCCCCTCCTCTCCCAGGCATCTTTCTGCCTTAATGAAACAGATGTCCCTTCATTAATATAGACCTGGTCTGCCATGGTAATGAATGGTTGAGCAAGAGAGAGGGAACGGAAGACTGCAAAAAGATAATGCGATATGTTATTGCTGTTTCTGTCTCTGTATTTTGCTGTTGTTAACCCATTGTTAGCAAAAGCTAAACACAAATTTTGAAAATGTAAAAGTTAAGAAATACAATGTGACAGATATAAAGGAAATGCTAAAGAAGATGTTAGCTGATCGGCTAAATTACAGCATAAAACATTGATTTCCCCCTCTTTCCATGTACAGTATACCTGAGGAAACACAGGACATAGCATGAATCCCTCATGGCCAGTGATGTGGACTATAGCTAAAGGAGGTGCTGGGTTAGTTTTTAAAGGACTTTAAGTAGCTTCCTGTTGTGCTGTGAAAATAATCTCATTTCTTTTCCCCTTAAGAGGAACACATGCTGAGACATACCAGCTGTTCAACCACTTTCACACCACAGACACTTTGCTTACTTACTTATGGATAGCATTTCACACAAGCATATACACAGATGCTAAATAACACATGCACACACAGATGCATCAGAATGACAGCACAAATTTACACTTTTAAATCTCATCTTAAGGCTCTATGAGCTGTCTACTGCTAAATCAGATTAATCAATTCAATTTCAATTTCTAAAATACTCTGCAGTAAACAAAGTAACTTCATTAGGTGAGGGCAGATCAATTAACCAGTGAAATGAAGAGAAGGACTAGGTGAAAGTATGAGTCAGGGAATAATTAGGGCAATGACACCCATTCTCAAGTTGATATATTCTGATTCAACATAATTCTACAAGGCAGTCAATTGTCTTTAATAAAATGTGAATTAATATCCACTTTTGTTTTGCTGGTATTCATTGCATAATCATCCATCCATCCTTTTTCATAATCGCTTATCCAATCCAGGTCGTGGGTAGTTGGAGCCTATCCCAGGCAGCCATTCGGGCGAGAGGAGGGCTACACCCTGGACAGGACACCAGTTATTGCAGGACTTGCATAATCATTGAATGAAGGAAAAAAAAACAAAACACACAGTGCCAAACAGATGAACCATACTCCATGCTCACTGTCCCTTTGATCAACTGCCCAGCTTTGTACAAGCTGGTCATTTTAAAATCAGACTTACTGATAATTTTATTCAATATAGACTAATTGACAAAGACAGTGTTATCTGCTTTGGCTTGTACTCAAATACTGTCACGCTCAGCCAAGTGAAATATCATGAGAGAGGAAAGACAAACATTTCCTGAGACGATACGCAGATTTTCATTAAAGCTACTGGTTTTTAATAGTCTGTGTGAAGTCTATGTTGTTGTTTTTATAATCCTGGCAGCAAACTAATTTTCCTATAAAGGACAATAAAGTTATTTTGGACTTCGAAAGTATTGAACCTACATAATAGATATTACAACTGAATCATACGTGAAGGCACATATAAACATGTTCTTTTCAAAAGCCCTGCACATAACTCATGTATACATATAGTAAAATAATTCTGACAAACATTTAACCCCTTAATGCCTGAATTGAGAGTAACTGGGCAGAGACATCTCATTTTTTAAATCTAAGTACTTTATTTGACCCTTTAACTAAATCTGAAAAGACTAGATTTATTTTTTTTCCATATATTTACTATTTATTACCATGGAACAAGTAAAAATTATTACAGTGTAATCTCCTGCTGTCTGGTGGTCACCGGGGTCCAGGAGACCAGTATCATGTGGTAAACAACAGCATTATGAGTGAAGTTTCTGCCATAAAGTGATGCAACATGTCACAGAAACAGTATACTGTATATCAAATATGCGACATCTGGCCATAAGGGGTTAAAACGTGCATGATGATGTAAATTTAAAGACCTATTGCAATGAGTCCAGAAACCCAGCAGGCTAATGTGATCACAGCCATGAAAATCCCCTGCCATCAATCAAAACAGCCAACCTGTGGCTTTACTCTTTTTCCTCTTTACTTACCGGCACATAGTTACGGCATGCAAATCACTCCTCAGTCATTAACTTGCTTTTATAAATCAAAAGAAAACGTGCACAGCATATCTGACACATTATAAATGCTGATTAGAAATTAGCGGAATGATAAACATTACATGTTATGGTTATTTTAACAACATTATAAACAGGATTATCAAAATATCAATCTCACTTGGCAATAAATTCTGGATAATGAAACCAGTGTTCAGGGTAATAAATGGTCATTTGTATAATTTACAACAAAAAAATACTTATTTTAAGGAGTCTTTTAACATGCCAAGTTTAATAAATGTTTTAGCCTATAAATACCAAAAATACAGTATAAAACTATCTGAAGCAGCTGTCCTGCAGCAGTTTCTCTCCTTTTTATCCAGTTTTTCTGTATTCTCACACATGCTGTCAGACTCTACAGATGGAATTTGATTTTCATCTTTAAGAGTGGAGGAGGAGAGAAGTGGAAACTTGGCAGGGATAAGACAGCCACTTGAGAGCACTGAGACCTACACAGAATTAGAATGCGTTGGATTATACCCATGAGGTCAGATTTACCATAACGAAGGTAAATCAAATGTTCAGCTGTCTTGATTGGAGCGAGAAACAGGATAAGCAATGAAGGGTTAGATAAATGATGGATAGGTGGCAGAAGGAACACACAAACCTAGGCCAGTTGTGAGCTTATCTCTGCGCCTAGAGGGCAAATAAACCATTACATAGTCTACAACCTGCCAGACTAGATCAATCAATTACAAAAAATAATGGAAAAATGAAAAAGGCCAAGATATTCATATGGATTTCATGTCTTGTTTCTATCATGGTACCCTGTACAGCACATGTAATATAAAATATTGAATATCTAGTTAAAATGAGATAAGAACAAATAAAAATGTTAGGAAGCAATATGCAGGCCCAGGTTTGTAGAGTGCCCATCTCAAGAACTCATACCTGTTGCTTTCTTCTTTCATACCATGCTGCTTACTGCTTCCGGACAAACGGAGGTAGACATGCACAGATGGAAAACCATAAAAAAAAAGACACAAAAGACATGGTGTACTGAGATGAGCAATGTTGAATATGAGGATGAAATAAACACACATATAACAGCAAAAATGCAGGGATGAAAATGGGGAGGCACACAAAGGAGCACATGATGAATTCAATGAATGGACAGGAAATAGCTTGTGTAAATGTGGTCACATAAAAAAAAAAACATGCAAATAATCAGATCTGGGAAAGGTATTTTAAAATGAACTATGACTGATGTTTATCTTTTTTGAGATCAAATAAAATCAGAATAGCTGTCCAAAGTACAACTAAATGTCATCCACCTCAGGGCCATAGTTTGTATCAAGTCTCTCTTGACACATATAAAACATGCACAGAAAATTATGTCTGAGTTCACAGAAACAGCCTCAGAATTGATAGTTCGACAAGACTAATTCCCAATGAAGCAAGCTTTTTCTGTAACAGGATCAACACAGCAGTGGTAAAGTCTTCCTTGGTAGGAGAAACCGTGCATCCTCGCACAACGAGAAATTGGTTTCAGTAGAAGAAATGGTAACCGGAAGAGGGTAGGGGACGGTGAAAGAGAAGGAGAAGAGCATAAGAAAACAGCAGCACCTTGAGAGGATGCCAAAACAGTAGGAGGCCTGGAAAGGGGACAGTTAAGAACAGAGGCAGGTGAGAGGAGGATCAAAGAGCAGGACGAGAGAATAACGAGGACAGATGCCAGTACAGATTAAGATTTTTAAAAATGCCCTCCAACTCTTACAACAGGTGCTGAATACGTCCACACAGTTTTCTAAACTTAAGAGTGTAAAAGTTTGTAACTTGTCATTTATCTGGCTGTGTGAATAAACACTTCTGCTGTTATTGGAGTGCTCTGTTTTAGCTTTTCACACCATTTATAAACCAACTGAGGCTCCTTTGTGGTTAAGATGTCACACATTTGAATTAAATTGTTCAAATCTGAAAGTCTATCTAAGATGGGTTGCAGTGACATTTATACATGATCAGCACACATTTAAGTATACAATTACTTGTGAAAGTCAAATAGAATTTACTGTGTAGTGAAGTCTCACTTTGATGATTATACAAGGTCACTCAAATGCTGAAATTAGACAGTAAAAAGATATACTTTTACAGTTATAAGTAACTCCTTGCATGGCTAAATTAGTTGATGTATTTCAAGCTAATTGTGGGACAACAAATGTTTATTGTATCTTATCTTAATACTGAACAGAGTATGAACTGTAACCTTTTCATAAAGCAAGAACTATGCTTTACAGAGAGAGAAAAAAACTTGATAGAACTATAAGAAAGTGTGCAATAAGCGAGGAGGTGATGGGGAAAATGCATGCCTTGACACCTGATTCAAAATGTTAATCTGTTTTTGACCTTTCAGGACATTTCCACAGGAGATAAAAGCTTGTAGGGTGGTGGTACCATCCCCCTACAGGAGGGTTTTCACAACGCCAGTGGGACTGGGAGTAATATGTTTTAAAGAGAGCAGATTAGGTTTTCCAATTGTCTGATCCTCTATCAGAGAAACAAGGGTTAGCACCCATATTAACCTTAACCTTAGAAACACCAATGGCAATACAGAAGAAAAATTAATATACTTAATAACAAAGTACAGTATCACAATTACTTTGATTTGATCTGAACCATATGGCTGAGAAAACCATTGAACACAGAACTCAGACCGACTTGTAGCAGCATCACTAGCTTTTAGCTTTAACTACATTCACACTGCAGGCAAATCTGATGCCTTGTCCTTATTTAATCCCTGTCTGATCTTTTTATTACAGCCTGAACAGATTTCCTGATCTGAATTGTTCTCAGATCAGGTCCAAACAAGTTCATGTGTGCAACTAAATCAGACACATATCTAATGCTTTGCGAAGTGACCTCAATCTAATCACTCCTTTCCTGTTTTATGTCACTAAAGTTAGACAGACGTTACACCAAAAGAGCTGGGATGCAGCAGGACAGAAAATAAACAATTAATTAAAAAATTACACATTAGCATAATGTTGCTTGCTTTGATTCCACAACTTAAAAGTCAGCACATACACAGACACACACAGACACATGTAGCATCCAGATTTACTTTTCTAAATGTGTTTTTCACACTGTAAAAACAGCATGCTGTGTGTGATGTCACATCTCTTTATGCATGCAGGTCACTTCAGGAACATTGACGATTCACATTCAAATTGTAATCTGAATATTTAAGGGGGGAAATGTCAGCACACAACTGAATCAAGCATTCAGACCTCCAGTTTTCAACATTTTAATGATAGGGGGTAATAGGGGACTGGGTAATGGACAGGGTGGCTATGACTTCAAAAGCATTGAGAATCACATGAATGGTGCAGTCAAAGTTAGGTCCCTTCATTATGTTAACTCACTACTCAAATATATTAATAATTAACCACAAATGTGGTACTTGATACAGAAAGCTGGAGGAGATGGCAGGTGCAGGAAGGAGAAAAAAGATAATGTAGAAGATAAAGCAGGACCGAAGGGAAGATGTTGGACTTAAAAAGGGACAGAGGGCAAAACAGATTTGAGAGGAAGTCAAGAGGGCCTCTCTTTATTCATTACAGATAAGAGTAATTACAGGTCAGCATATGACATGTACTCATGCAGGGCTGTATGCATGATGTGAATCTGCAGCTTTACTGCTTGTTATGCTTTCATTTGCCTCCCACCTTTCCATTCAGCTCAACTTTCCTCAAGCTTATTTCAGTTTTTATACGCACTTCAACTTTACCCTCTCCTCTGTCACAGCAAAAGTAGCTTAATCCCTTCATATGCCAGAGGATAACCCTTCGATGTGATATCTCTAGTTGTGTTTTTATGTTGTTGTTTTTGTTAGAGACTAAAAACTAGAAATGAGCCTTAATGTGTTTGCAAAGTAGGCTAGGGTGGGGTTGTGGAGGACTGTGAATGAGGTGCGTGTAGTGATGTGTGTGCGAAAGAGAAATCAGGTGTGTGTTATTGAGCTCTGATGTTTTGTATTTGACTGTGTGCAGGTTTTTATACATATTCAAATTAGTTTTTATTATGCAAAGCACTTTGGGCTGCATTTGTATGAAAATTGCTTTATAAATAAAGCTTGATTTGATTTGATTTGATTAATTTCTTTATTTAGCCGGAATCCTCCCCACTGCTTTCTTCTGCCTCTATCTTGTCCTAATTTTGAAATTTATTCACTTAAACTGGAGCTGTGGTAAATTTGTTTTTACTTTATTTTTAAAACTTTCCCAGCATCCCTTGCTTCTTTTTTCAACCTTCTTAACCTCCCTTCTTTTCTTGCTCCTTTCAACTTTCTCTCCCTTTTTTCTGGCCTTCCTTAAATCCTTGTATCACTTCCCGTCGTATCCTTCCCATCTCCTTCTCCCCCTCCTTCCGTCCCACCATCCGCCTACTCCAGTGCACCCATTGTCTTTGTTCGGATAATAATTTATTAACGTGTTTATGTCACCGCCGTCCCCGTCTGTCTGTCGCTGCCATCTGTGCCCAGTTAGGTGCCCGCCTCCCTGTACTGCTATGTCCTGCCCGTGGGGGAAAAAAAAACATACGTGGGGGCACAGATCAGAGAATCCCACACAAACACAGATGAACAAAGCAACTCACATGCATACATTCTGCTGACAGCTCCCCTTCTCCCCCTGTACTGCCCCTGAGGCTAGGTGGGGTTAGCAGGGATGAGGGGCGCGCAGCAGTGGCCACCAGTCCCTTCTGTCCTGTCCTCTTTACTTTGTTCTCTTTCGTCAGCACTATACATAAAAGAAGGTGGTGGTAGAAGTAATGTTACCTTGATAAACTTATTTAGAGGGCATGGTAAGAACGCACAACTGATATATATATATAAACTAATTGTATTTGGGAAATGTTTTATCACGCTTTGAGGGCCAATTTAACCGCTTTGTATAATATTTTGCACTCAGGATTTAAAAGGTGTGCCGGGAAACTGTAAAAAGCTTGATAATGCTCAAGCACAAGACGTCATGCTTCGTTTTCCCCTAAACAAATCCTGATTTGGGCATGAAACAGTGGGTCATTTTAGTGTTTTATGTGAAGGGATTTTTTTTTAAATGAAAACAACATATGGCGCAATGATCCATACCATGGAGATGCATCCTGAAGTCAGTCTTGAAAGATTTAAGCACTTGACTGAGTGCCATTCGCAACATGTTGTAATATAACAGAGGGAGGACGGGGGAAGGAGGACGATAAAAAAAAGAAAAGAAAGGAAACAGGGAGAGATAGATGAGGAAACAACTGGAGGAGGGGGTCATAAACATAGGGGAAATTGAGTAAAGCCTGTGGAGCTGTAAGGGGATTGTGATCATGCATCCTGGATCTCAATAAGTAAACAGAACAAATATTCTCCATCTTCTCTCCTCCCTCTTCACTCGTCTCACAAGTCATTCCAAGTCCCCTGCCGTCCATTCCCTCTACATGATCTCTGTCTTCTGGCTTCTTCCCTTCTTGGCAGTCCATCTTTCTTATCTCCTCTGCTACCCACGGCAGCTCTTTCATCCCCACTTTTTTCGCTCCATTGCTGTTTGTCTTTAGCTTTAACTTTCACTCTTCTCCCTTTTATATTCCCTACAACTAGCTCATATTTCTATGTTTAAGTTATCTCTGAGTGCGTAGGCCTGAATGTAACCTTCTCTTCAGGAAGAAGGTAGCCTGCAAAAGCATGTGGTCGGGGTGGTTTCCATCAAGAAGTATAGAGGGGTGTAGAAAATTTCCTCAGGGAGTGTTCCTCATTAGTGTGAACAGTACACAGGAGAGCATGTACAAACTGCGTGTATGTGTGTCTGTTTGAGTGCCTCTGTCTATAATTAGGAGTCACAGTGAGTAGCGCGGTGGATCACAGTTAGATAAGTGCTCTGGCGGCTAGCCAGCATTAGAATAAGCATCATGCACACACACACACACACATTCATACATACGCACACCTACAATGACAGTTCCCACATCTGTGGATTTTGCATGACACAGCAGTGATTGCTGAGGATTGAACCAGCTTTAGTCTCCTCTGAAAATGCATCCTATAGATAAAAGAGCCCAGTTTGATGCATCTAGTTTTGCCTTACAAATGCCCATCTCAAGCCAAAAATCACATCTGCAGATGCAAAACACCCACACACCTGTATTTTTTGGTTTATTTTTTTGTCTTTCTGTCTACGGCAGGCAGCAAGGAAATCACAATATCTACCCAGATTAACGAATCAAATAAGTAAAACAGCCACGTATGCATGCATGTACACAAAAAAGGCTCATAACAAAAAGTAATTCTTGCCCTCTTTCAACTTCAGGACAACTTACAAACAAGTGCAAATGCATGCAACCTCCACCTGAGTAAGAAAATCTTTCATCTCAGCATGAGTGCCACTGGACAGGCTTCAATACCCAAACACACAGAGGGAGAGAGGGAGGGAGGGAGAGAGAGAGAGAGAGAGAGAGAGGCAGCCTCTATCACTCCCTCCACCTGCTACCCCTTCCCACTATGCCAGTATCGGTGGACCACCTGCACCACACACATATGTAATAATACGACTACTTGCACTGCAAGATGCTGATGTATGCTTCGCAAGGCACTTAATCACAGAGAGTCAGTGCATTTACAATTCAAATGAATTCTTAGAGGCCCTGGTGCACCTAAAGAGTCTTGTGCCGAGCCTTTATAGAGCGCTGAAAACACTTCATCCTAATGTCACTGTATTTGATTTTCAGTCAGAGTTCCAAATGCCTTTGACACCATCTGTAGCTTTATGAGTCATAGGCTTCAGGTTTATCACTTTGTGCCATACTGCTTTTCATTTGGAAGATGAAAATCCAAATTCCTTCACATTCAAAGGAAGGTCAGTCAGGTACATGGAAACAACTTCAGAAGACTGAATGTCCCTGTAAACAGGGTAACAAATAAAAAAAGATTAAAACTGAAATTACCTTGCTGGAAAAGACAAAAAAAAACAGAAACAGAAATAGAACAAACAGATACTGTAATCACAGTCTGTACATTTAGCTCGCATCTGACACGATCTGCAGTTGTATCTGCAGAGGTATTGGCAGATAGTTTCTTTCCTTAAGCTGTGGGACAACTAAATTAATTTAAAAAAAAAAGGTTTTTTGATCAAATTAATTTCATGCTTCTTAATTTGTCGTATGAGTTGCCTAAAAAGGAATCCTGCTTAGACTTTCTATATACAACCTTTGGTAAAAACAAATTATAAAACTAATCATGAATTCAGATACTAAATTTAGTTATTGTACCTTTACTTGTGAGCAGTCCATTCATAAATGATGACAGAAGCATCTACTGGGCATAATCAAAATCCCATCAGGACACATCACTGCCTTCAGCGCTTTGTCATAGAGATTGCCACTTGTTTTCACCTTGTTAAATAAATTAAGTTTATCTCATTAATGTCGCCTGCACTGCAATAGGTCCAAAAGTGACTAATAATTCACAGCACAGCATTATTATCAGCCCTCACACAATTTAATGAGCAAAAAGATTTACTAACAGACACGCACACACAGAGACACATAAACACACATATTAAAATGCATGCATGCACATAGATGATGAGAAATTTCTTGCTTAAATGTTTGTGTAAAAACAACCCTCATATTCACACACACAGGCACAAACACACACTCATCATAGGCATCTAAGTGCATAGGTGCCCTTGTGTAAATGGGGAAAACAAGTGAGTCTAATGGCCTTTAGTGTCTCTTTAGGCTTTAACCTCCAACACTGGGTTATTTTCTTCAGGAACACATGTATGCACACACACACACACACACTGCAACCAAATTATCCTTAGTAAATTATGTATAGTCCTTAGTATAATTCAAACATTAGAAGTGTACTTTTTGAGTGAAGACTTGACTCATTCTGTGCATGTATCATATGAGAACCTTTGCCAACAAATGCTTATGAGACTGAATTAGGTGAGTGGGCTAAATAGAAGGTGATGGATTGAGCCGATCTGGATGAGTGCGCAGTTCACTGGGGTCAAGAAAAGGCCAAAGTGTTGCAACAAATGGGTCTGCAGTTCAAAGTGCAAAGACAAGCAGAGTTCAGATCTACACATTCACAGGAAGGGGAAGGTTGATACAAAGCATTCAGACGCTGGAGCTAGAAGTCCTACAGCATGCTTAACAACAGTCCAGGTATAGTGTGGGTAGGTATGCAGGAAACAGACATTTAAAAAGTACCCTAAGCTTTCCTCCCCGGAGGCATTTTCACTTTGGGAAATTCCTAAACCCTCTGTGTTATAGCTGCCATGTTGGCCAGGTCATGTTCATAAAAGAGATAATTAGCTCTCTCACATCTTCCTGGTAAATAAAAATTCAATAATACTAAATAAATCAAAACATCCTGTGGAGTATTTTACTCTTTAGTATTTAAAATTAAACCTCATTTCACAGCCGGAATAGAAAATTAAAACTCAGACCAGACTTGTTGGAAAGCTTTTCTGATCTTGCCAGACAGCTGATTCATTTTTTAGCACATATGACATGCTATAAATAAGATGTAGAAGAAATATGTATTCTATTCCTCTCAAATATGCTAAAACCTTGGGTTTGCATTAAAGCGCTTGAATGCCCTGTGAGCTTGGAGATGTGGAACACACTGCACATGGTGCAATATCTAAAAGGCTGTCATTCGGCACAATCACTGGCCTAGAACATAAGACATAAGAGATCTGTAACATTACATTGCAATAGGAAACATATTATTTGCATCACTGACTAACATCTGAGTTTTTTTTTTTATTTTATTTTATTTTGTCCTCATTTCTGTCTGATAAAAGACAGAAAATATCACACTGATTTTTGCAGAAACTTTCAACTAACAGTTGTTTTTGTTACACTGACTTAAAACAGATGATGTTGGATCAAAGATGCTCCATTGTTTCCACCCCTTTGGGAAGGATTAGCTCAGAGAGGTACAAAAGGCAGCATTCTTTTCTACATTACAGGACAAAGCAGTGCAGGTGGCATTCATAACACAAAAGGTCTCCATACCAGGACTTGATTTATGTTAGACTGTCACATCTTACCATCCATCATGACTTTACTTCACGTAACCAGCATCCACCTGTGTACATATGTATCCATTGGTTTAGTTATTTGTTTTTACGGTGACATTTTGCAAATTTTGGACCACGTTCTAACTAAACTGGTCATCAAATGATGTTGAAATAAACTGTGTCCCCCTAAATGAATTTTGCACCTTAAGATTTCAGCCCATTCTAATCATGGAAGCCCATAACATATAAACACTGTATTATGCTGATTTGTGAAGTAAAAAAAAGAAAAAAATCGTTGATCGCGGCCTAATCAACCTTGATTAGACTTGCAGATTAATCAAGCCTTAGTACCAAGACCCCTGTTCTTCCATCTACTACATCAAAGGAGACCACTACAAGACACAGTCACGTCCAGCCAGGTGATATCAGAACAGAGACACTCACTCAGCTGTCTCCTTGATGACAAAGTGGCGCTCCCATGCGCCTTGATGCCCTGGAAACAAAACACATGATGACACATAAAGAAACCAATGATAATAAAAAAATAAATAAAAAATAACAGAAGAGGGGCGAAGATAGAGAGAAACTTTAGTTAGATTGGAAAACAGTAACAAAACTTTGCTTTCCATACTAATCACAGGTTGTCCAACAACAAATGTTGTAGCCTTACAGACATTTTGTTTGACAGACTAAATAAAATATCTAAAATATAGAATAAAAATATCTAAAATATTAAATAAAAATAAAATATCTATCTAAAAAACTTTTACCAGTAACTAAGAAACTTGGTAGTACTACAACAAAGATAAACAAAGGAAATATAGTGACATATCTGTAAAGCAGCTGGAAACTTGAATCCCTCAGTTAGACAGCAACATCTTCACCTATCATTCATTCACCGGAACGTTCACTCACATGTATTTTGCTTTTAGAAAGAAACACAGCACAGATTTTCTCCTGTTTCTGTGCATTAATAAAATTCCTTTGCAGCAGCTGCACTGCTTTTAATGAGTCAAAGAAAAGAAAAGAAGGACAGTGGTTTAAAAAACTTAACAAAATACTGAAACTGATCTGATTCTTCTTCGCCCATTTACAAAGATCCAGTTGCTAAAAACTTCAAACATTATAAAAACCTAACAACAGTGTGCTTCAAAGCCAAGAGCGTGGGAGACAAGCTTTGCAAACATATGGGTACAATGCTCAGCAAACAGTTTTTTTTACCTATGTTATTATTACCATTTTAGACGTTCTAAATAAAAATAAAACAAAAAACTAACGAAGAACGTAAAAAGTTAACACTCATCTTTGTAGTGCAGGAGAAAACATGGTTTATATGTAAATTTACATTTGCATAAACATTTGTCAGGTTGCAACGACAACAGAAATCCAGCAGATTTTCATGTTTGGATGATTGCATATTAATGAGACATAATAATGGCTCCTTCAGCCACAGTTTAATGGGCTGCTAAAGAGCTGCAAGTGAGGTACTTTATTCTGTAGATGCTTTGTAGTGCTAAGATCTGTTACGTAACATTAGGTTAAAATACTTTAGACTGCAAATCAGGCTATAATTGTGCCAATAATGTGTTATTCTTATAATGATTGATTTGACCATATTTATCTTTTTATTTAACAGAAACATGACAGGGAGTATTTGTAACGCTATTGTAATTTTTTATAATTTTTATACCAACTCTGAAAACTTTCACAGCAGTTTCTCTTATAAACAGATATAAATGTCTTAACTTAACTCATCATTTTGGAAGAAATGTATATTCAGGCACTGAGAAGTAAGCTAGCTTGTAATAAATGATAACAGTATAATGCCCAGTATATTATGTGACTATTAAATAACTGATTTATTTAAAAGAATTCATGTTTTCTGATGTTGCTGAACCAAAATGCTTCTCTATTCTCTCACAGTTTAACATCAAGTATAATAACAGAGCAGGACAGGAAGAGATGAGTGTAGCGGAGAGGGTTAACATGCTGGTGAGAAACTGTAAAACAGGAGAAGTGGTGATGAGTGGTTCCCAGGCAGGGTGAAAGAGTAACGGTAATAAAAGAGGATGGGGATGTGAACAGTGTGGTATACAGGTAAAAGGCTGATTATGATGATGTGAATGCAGAATGATAGAGGGATCTGGTAGCTCGTAGTGATAAAAAAAAAAGGTGTAAAAAAATGATGATGGTGAGAAGAGAGTGGCCGGATGGGAATAATGCAAGTTTAAGAAGAAGAGTAGAGCCTGAAAGCCATATGAATGCAAGAAAAAAGAAAATATGAATATGAAGTGAAAGGAAATGTCTGTATGGGGCAACTGTAGAAAAAGGAAAAGAAACAGGAAAATGAAGTAGAAGATGATACCATATATGCTGAAAGCAAGAGGAAAAAAAAGAGGATTTTAAAGAGGGGTACAAAAAAATGGGATGAAGTCCGACTTAAATTTAGACAAGAGAAAAGTATGGAAGGACAAGAAGTCTAAATGAAATGAGGAAAAGAATTTAAAAAAAGATGATGTAGGGCGGAAAATGGCATCTCATACTCCTCCTCATTCTCTCCATCTTCCCTTTTTATTTCTATCCCTAGCAGCACCATTACTCAGTAAGGACCAGGCTGTGCAAAATGATCTAGTTTACAGGAATAGGAGTGGAAGACCTACATAGTCACAGTCAGCGCAGGACCCTCCATCCCCTCTCATAAAACTGGCACAGTGGTGAAGAGCACAAGGAATGCAGAATCATGCCATTTGATCTTATTGTACATATTGATTTAGGGCTCCCAGTCCCCCAAAGAATCATAAAGAGTTCATTAGGAAATATGTTTGGAGAACATGTCCTGTGTCATTACCGTGCACAACAGTAATAATTGGACGTAAGTAAAGCTTTGCTAGACTAAAGGATTGTTTTTTTGCCAGGACTAACTGGATCAATAACTCTGGACAAAAACACTCCCTGAACAAAAGCAGAGAAAAAGAATCAATAACTGTTCAGTTTTTTTTCACAAGAACCAAGACAACAATATTTACAAATATGAAAGCTGTCGCGCTGGAGCAACATATCGGACAGTTTATGTAAGCCTCTAATTATTAAAGACTGTTGAAGTTCATTCACTGAGACTGAACATATAAATACATATATATATATATATATACATATATATATATATATATATATATATTGAAAGTAGTTGGCAGTGTGTTTGCGTTTGCTACTTTCTCAATGATGCAATTTAGTTTCAAGATCAAAGATGAGCGATAGTCTACTCATCAAGCCCGTGGCATCTGAGTCATCTATGCACATATTATCCTTTTGAGTACAAGGTAAAATGGTTTGTTAGATTTATTTAAAGGCATAATTGTCCCGGGCAGTGCCAAGCACAGGACAGGAACTGTGTCCTCACAAAACCTTATTTGTTATTGTGTTATGACCCAAAACAACCAACATGTCCATTTTTGATCATTGCATCTAAACACTATCAGAAACACTCAAAGCCTGGATAAGTTAACAATTAAAATCCTCCTAAAACCTGCTTTTGTGGGTCACTAAATTAATTTAGAGGATGGTACCATTCACTAAGGGACTAAACAGTAGGCTTATACCATTTGACATGTGGTGAGTCAGACTGCTTGCTGAGTGAGTAGGAGTCAGACAATAGCCTAGCAGAAAGACTGAGTGTAAAGAGCAGAGTCTGAAAACAAATGTGCAACCCATCCACACTGCTGTGAATTGTACTTTAACTGAGGCTGAACTGGTCCATTTTAAACTGTCTGTGCACGCAGGTTGTCTTGATAAACTTGTTTCCTCCAAGTAAAGGACTGTTCCTCACAGAAAGATGGGATCTGGACAGTAAAACCGATCCTCGTTCAGGGATTCCCATCTTAAACTCAGGCTTTAGGATCACAAAGGCGCATATCTGAAAGTCAAATAAAGCTTTTTTTTTTTTTTTATCTTCTGTTGACATTGGCAAGAAGTATCTAATTATATCTAAATATGTATATGCCACAGCTGTGAGCTCTGGAAACCATGGAAACTAGTAAATCCACTATTTTTAACAAGGAAACTAGGGAAACCAACACTTGCATCCAATTTCGATGGGTTAATGTCTCCATTTCATCAAAATGTTTATTATTTACATAGTTTTCTAACTGCTGCAGTAACTCTGTTGGTTGCATACAGTGGTTCCAGCACATATTTTAGCATTCAGTGTGAATGCAGCTGAACTCAGCTTTCCGGCTTCATCGCTCCTTACTTATGCTTCCATCTCATATGAGTGCCACTGTTCCTGCAACGAACTAAACGTTCTGCTTGAACACGTCAAAAGCAGAACAGATCCAAACAAAGGAGGGAGACAACAGCACTCACACTTTGCTGCTCAGGGAAGAAACTAATTATATGTTTCATGCTCTGAAACATCTGCAGCTCATCCAGAACATGCTGCTACAGATTAAACTAGGACGAAGAGATCTGAACACATCACACCAGTTTTTCAATCTTTACACAAGTTCCCAGTCAGTCGCAGGATAACTTTTAAATCCCTACTGATCATTTATAGATTCCAGAATGATTTAGGCCTAAGAAACGCCTGTGGTTTGTTCAGAGAATATAAATCTTAGTTCTTAGATCTAACGATGGCCAGGCCAGAGTAAAAACATGGAGAAGCAGCATTTAGCTGCTTTGCTGCAAACAAGTGAAACACAAAATTATCAGTGGACATTAAACCTTTACAGATGACGCACACCTTTAAATTCAGGCAGAAAATATTTGTGTCATGGGCCTGTGAATGTAATCTGCACCTTTTAACGCAACTAGCTATAATCATTTTCATTTAACGTGTTACTTTATGACACATTTGTTGCAATGTTGGTTGTTTTCAGCTAACTTTTACCATTTTTTTATGTTTTCTTTGCACAATTCGTAACACTTTGCATGTTTTATGTGAAGTACTCATTCCACAAGTGACTTGAACATAACATACGCAATACAAATAAACTTCTTTTGCCCTGTCTTGGCTGACGCTAATGATCAACCTAATGAAAAAATCATGCTACCAGCAGTCCCTCTGATGATGGCAATGTCATGTCAACATTTTCATTTACTAAAAACACACAGTTTGACTATGTTTAGGAAAGTCATAACATCTAACAAAGAAAGAAAAAGATGCGGCTGTTATCTAAGAGACTGACCTTGGCAAGGCTGAAGATGACATCGCCACACTCGCAAAAGAAGAAGAATCATTCCTCTCACCAAAATATTTGCAAACTGCCTAAATAAAAACTTACATCAACAACCCTAAAAAGAGTTTACCGGTGTGTCTGCTATACTTGTTGTCAAATATCCTGAGTTTGGATGTATTTGCGAATCCACTCATCATCAAGTGTGCCCACAAACTACATCATGAAATTCCTAAACTACCAATGTGATTTGAGAATAATGAGGGAAGCTTGCCAGAAAGCTGAGGATATACAAGGACCATCATGTGATGTTGTTTCTGCAAACAGTGTATTTAGGTGAAACGAGAGCTCACAGAGCTGATTTTCAACTATGGTTCCATGTTTTATACTCTATCAGAGGTGGAGAAATGTATTTAATGTTTCTCCACAGCAAAGTGAAGGTTAACCTCTCACACGATGCAGCTTAGATGTTGTAGCAAGTGTTTATATGAAATAAAAGCAAAAGTTATTATTGCTTTGCTGAATACCTGAACATGTACTGGGGAAAAAAAAGCTTAAATTGAGTCATTATAGCCAATATGCTGATAATTCACGAAGGTTGTTACAAGAAAGTCAAAACTTTAAGAATAGCTCCAGTATTTGAGCTCCCTTTGTCAGGTGGAGCTGCTACTTCACCAAATCAGAGATGCAAAACAGAAACACAAGTGTGGCCAATGAGGATGCTGGTTACTTCTTTCCCATGACAGAAGAGGGCTGAATCTACCAAATCTCCAATAATACTACAAGGTAACCTAACTTTTGCTGCATCCTGCCGGTTCTAAAACAATAATATGACTTTTCTCTAATATTGAATAAAATACATATTGAGAAGCTAGTTCACCTAAAAGGGGTCAGAAATATAAAAAAAAAAAACACAAATGTGTTCAGAAGATCTGAGACCAAATTATGATATGCAATTCAATAACATCTTTAAATACTTACACAAATATCCTGAAACTGTCACCATCTTGGAAAAATATCAATAGTAAGAAGGATTGGATAACACGTTTTTATGACACAATTACAAACAGTTCCCATGTCTCCTCAGAAAATAAAAGGCAGGCATGGTGTGAAGACCTAAACAGCCTAATCTCTGTTGAGCTCTATCAGGGATAATGCTTAGAAGCACAGAAATGCTCTATTTACTCTCACTTCAAGTTAATCCAATATAAATGGCTAATAAGAACCTATGCAACATCTACCTTGTTGAATAATTTTAATCCTAATACCCCGGATATATGCATTTAATGTGGAGCTAAAGGTACTTTAATCCACTGTCTACTCTATGGGAATGCTAAATGTGCTTTCATACATCTGGAGTGGAAATAAAGTCTGTGCCCAAAACTGCATATTTGGTAAATTATGCCTGAAGAAGACATGATAAACAAGGTAAATAAGGAAATATCAACCTTTTAATAATCAATAGCAACACACAACATTGCTGAATTTAGCAAGCCTACAAATAAATCAAGACTTCAAGCCTAGTTGGCTGAATTATCAACCTCCCTCGCCCTGGAGAAACATACTTTTATTGTAAAAAGCAAAACACCCACTTGGAAAAAGAATCTTTCTCTTTTAAATTAAATTAAAAAGACACAGAAATATGATCGAATTATGTTATGTGTCATCTGGGATTTTGTCACTGTACTTTATTACATCTCAAATCTCCCGATTCCCACTGTTTCACTGAAGCATAAGGTACAACCCCGGCAACGATGACTTGTATTGTGTGATCTGAACAACACCTTACTTTTTGTACTGTTTATTCCAAAATATGACAAACTTGAATAAACACATTTGTGTCATAATCAAATATCTGACATGCACATATTTTTCTATTTTTCTTTAAGAAAATAAAACATTTGACCATAACATTGACTTTTTTTAGGACACTCCAAAGGGTTCAGGGTGCTATTTTCCCAGTACATAAATACACTGATCTGAACCTGAGCTCTAATTAAACTGAAATATTTGCTTAAATATTCCCTACATGTCATCACAAAATGAGATGCAAAGGGGGAGAATCTGCATGGAATACACAAATATTTCTCTATTCAAACATGGCATCACACACACACATTAAAAAACAAACAATAAAAGACTCAGAACTATCCCTCCATTCATCTTATTCTTTTCAGGAGAAGAGGGGGGGAGGAGAGGGGTGACAAAGAGGAAAGAAACAGGAGGCCATAAAGACAAGTTGCAGAAACCTATTTAGCACAGAAAAGAATAGAAGAAAGAGAGAGAGCTAAAGCGAAAAAAGGAACGAGAGGGAGCTCAACACCAAGAGCTTTTGAGTCCCCCATAAAATGTTCCTTTTAAGAAAGCCCATGAAATTAGCTTGCTGAAAGAAAGAAATCTCAATCGATTCAATCCTGTCTAAAAAAAATCTTTCAAATAGCCACCTTCAACTCTGAGAAGGCTCTTAGGCACACAAAATAGCTCCTCGCTTTTTCTCTCTAACTCCCCCAAATATTTTTACGCTCTTAGTCCACTTCCCTTTCACCTAACATGCCAAACCAGGAGTGGTAAAAATCAAAGAAAGGGAAGGAGGATTATCAAGCTTTTCCATTTGTGTTTGGCTCATTCTGCAGACGTACAGTCAGTTTTAGGGGATGCTATGTGATGTGATATTCTATATAATAGACAGGAATAAATCTGTAAATAGCTTTCTGTCTTTTTTACCCAGCACATTTACAGTTGTAGACTCAATATTTGTTTAAATTTACCAGACACAATGACACAATGGGGTTCATCTCATATCTGACTTACAAAGTAAGAATAAATTTGTTGACTAGCTCTAAACAAGGATTTAAATCATTTCTATAAATTGGCCAAATCAGCATAAATCACCAAGTAATGGGGCAATTAACTGGTTTAGTCCTGACAGCCCTGAAAGGCTTCAACTTGACTTGCTGCACATTTTTAGATGTGTATTTTAAACTTGCGCTCACTAGCCACACATGTCCTTACTACCTCCCCATTCACCTTTTACACTAATTAACAGAAAAATGAATCAGGTGCAGACATGCGAATGCCTTTTTTTTGCTGTAGAAAGAAACTACTTTTATTCAATAGAAAAATAAAGGCCACATCCAATTCCTCCCCCTAAACTGGGCTTAAACCTTGGAAAACAAATCAGATATTGTTTAAATACCATGAGATAGTTAATTTGCAATATCATTAAAAGTACGGCGCAATAGAGCATATATAAATCCGTTTTCTATGATTGTAAACATAAGGCTCAAACTCAGAAATTGATAATACAGCATACCTTTGTTGTATACATGTAGAGCAAAGCTTCTTTCTGAGAATAACGTTTTGTGAGAAGTGAAACATACAGGAAATCCAACGGACTTCAACTTTTTTGACCTTCCTAAAAGCATAAAATGAGATGACCCTGTTAAAAAAGTTAGATAGCTGTTAAAGGAGGAACCCTCAATGAAGTTAGCTTTGAGTTTAATTTCTGTTGGACAGAGTTTGGGCCAAGCGCCGTTCCTCGGACACAGTGTCCGATGCAGGAAAACCAGGGCAGAAGTATCCCTGATGAATTCCTGAAGCCCTAAAAACTTGAGAAAGGAAAGGAAAGAAATTAAATTAAATTAAATTAAATTAAATTAGGACAGGACAGGAAAGGACAGGACAGGACAGGACAGGACAGGAAAGGAAAGGAAAGGAAAGGAAAGGAAAGGAAAGGAAAGGAAAGGAAAGGAAAGGAAAGGAAAGGAAAGGAAAG
>JBAMIG010000012.1:10389026-10403425 GCA_037177335.1 Kiunga ballochi
AGCTAAAGTCTTTTAACATTTTACTCACAAATCAAACTTTTAAATGAGATTTCATATGAGTGTAACTTGACACAATGAAAAGAACTAGCGATGCCTTTCCATTAAAACCTAAAACACCAGCCATTCTGTACTGGGCTGCATCCTGTCCTTCCTTATACAGGAATACTTGTTAGTGCACCTGCATACTGAGCTTTAAAAGTTGTCCAAATTAGTTGTTCATCTGTTATCTGTACAGTTTTTTCCAATGAAGGGTAGCTGAAGCCTATCCCAGTGGTCAGTGGGGGAGAGGCAGGGTACACCCTGAACCAGTCACCAGTACATACTTGTTTAATTTGTTAAGAATTAATTACTTAAACAATGTGAAATTATGTCGCCGGAGCTGAACAACTCATGTGGTTCCCACTTCCAAAACGTTCACTCAATGTCTAACCTTACTGATCAATCAGTTGAATGATCTAGCAGCAGGACATCTTTTTTTCTTTAATGATTCTGTGCTGTATAATTCAGACTAATGCCATCCTCGTGGTGCATTTCACAAATAAAAGAGAAGAAAAACTGCTAAAGCACCATAGAAGAAGTGCTGGTAGAACAGCTGAGATGTGTTCGCATAGAGTGGATGCAAGATGTGTTCATTTAAGAGCAAGAATACGGAAAATAGGACAGTGGCAGGAAATGCCATGGGGCAGCACGATGTACAGCACTACTGAGCAGTGTGCGGGGGTCATAATTATAGGGACAGCTGTTTTGACAAGTTGTTGTTCTGTGCCCTATGTTTGTATTTAAGCAGAACTATTTAAATACTTAGTCATACATCCAAAACTAACTTTTAGTTATGACAGAATGTAAACACTCAGTAAATCAATTAAACAAAAAAAAAATGGGACACGTGTTTATAGCTGTTTATAAAAATGACTTGGTGTTAGCAATGAGCCAAAACCATTTATGTAAAAGGTAGAATTTGAACAAGCTTTCTTTTTTTGTATCTTCTTTTAATCACTGTCAAAACAAAAGAAACATGAAATATTATTCAGAAAATGTTATGGATAAGTCTGCTATAAGTTACCTTGAATGGAAGAGACTTTTCACTGCAGGGGCTGATGGGGAGAGACTGGAGGCTGCTGGCAGGGCTCGTCTCTGTGCTCTGTAAAGAAAAAAACATAAACATAAGAAAAGCATCCAGATAATATCCATCATTAAGACAATAGTGCAGTAATCTGCACTCTATGAGCCTTGCAGGACAAATATTGATAATTGCTTCAATTTGTGACTAAATGAAGGGTTATAAAGTATCTTCATGCAACTTTATATCGTCTCTAGAAAAACATCAGTCAGGCAAAATTGCATGAATTTTGTTTTTACAAAATGTATAAGTAAATTAAATGATTTTATGATTTTCACCTGGGTTCTTACATAATTTATGTTTTTTTTAATGTCAACTCAGATCAGACCTGTTTTGGCAATGCTCTCTGACACAGCCAACAAGAGGATGGAAAGCAGCGCCAGCTAGAGGGGGCTCCAAAACACAGACACACACTAGGACCTCCATGTAGGTGTACATTCATGGCATGATAAATGCATATGCAGTCACATACAGACAGGGGAAAGCACAGAAACTTAGTTTCTGCTGATACACGCAAGCACTGCTCTAAATGTCACTTGTAAGGGATCATAATAGGATAGACGGGGAAACTGGAGAGGATAAAATCAGGTATTCAGTCAGGGCTACTGACGTAATGCTGCATACATACATAGCAAAGGCAAGAGGAGGAAGAGGAGGACACAAGAAAAGCAAAGATTTTAAATCAGTTCTTCTTCTTGCTTTGACTTAAATTCTTGCATAATCACACGTCGCTTTTTCAGAAATGAGCATTTTGACAACATGCAATGAAATGTCCATTTTAGCCCTAAATGTTAATTATAAAGCAATTCTGGTCTATTTGAACTAAGTTCTGATCCACATTACAGCCCGAATCTTTACACAGCATAAACGTGATGGTTTATCGGTTTGGCTGACCTTTTAAAGACACACACCTCCCTATCAGAATTATAGGTGTGCTATGGCGCCAGACCCTCAATGTGTCATCAGTGATCAATGCCTTTCTCTACGTAGAGAGACAGGCATGCACTCACTGACACCCCCACATGCACACGCAGCACCACTCCCTCTTTCTGTCTCGAACACAAACACATTCCCTTTAAGGTCACCCCTGTCCCACAGGCCTTAACACACAACTGTCCCCACAATTAGATGTGGCTCAGTAAAAAGCCTCTCAGATTTAAGAATTGGCTGCTGGGGAGCCATGAATTTAATGACTTACACTACACTGAAACTGAACGTCTCCAGATGATAAATGGCCTGAGGAGGGAAAGCAGGTTTTGTAGTTGATGCACAGCTTTAATCACGCTCACACATCACTTGAATCAGGAAATGAAATCCTTCAAATAAGAGAAAGGGTATACATTCTCACTCCTTCTCAATGACAATTGAAGCTGCCCCCTTTGACAAAGTACTGTCATGTAATGCAGTGAGAACACATTAAAGCACAATTACTGTACTTACAACTTCGCTTTCCTCCAGGAGGCTCTATTTTACACTTTTTTGTTCAGCATGACACAAAATTAGCTGTAGGAGTCCACATAAACTTTCAAACATGGTAATGAAGTCTCCTTTTTTTCTCCAAATCCAATAACTGGACAGAAGCTGCCTCAGGGAGTAGAGTCTATAGGACCTCCACCTAGTGTTAAATGTGTGAATATAGTACAATGCCAAGTCTCCAAGTATGTACTGTAACAAATGAGCCGTCACAGTTTAGCTAGAATCCATGGCTGACAATGACAAATTAGGATAATTGTGTTAGGCTGCATTATATCAGGTAGCAGTTCGGAAATGTCCTTCTGTGTAACCAACAGAATACACTGCTGGAAGAGAAAAAAAGTTAACACATGGATCACGACAGCCTAAAAGTGCTGATGTAAAACAATAACATTAACAATAAACACTAGCCATTATAAGAGCTTGTTGTCATGTCTGTGTGAGAGTTGTACCTTAGACAGGGGCAAGCTTTATTGTCAACCTTCCCAGGTCTAAAACAGGGGTGCACGACACAGCCATGTGGCTTAGTGCATAAAGTGAAAGTAAAAGCTAACTAGCATCTCAGTTCATTTTGTTGTTTGTGCGAAAGCTGACTGCACTGTAGCACCCTCATAGCAGAGAGGTTTGAAGCTCTATTGTGGCTTATTTATGTGAAAGTTTAATGTTTTTACTCACCTGTTTCTCTGGTTTAGTTTGAGATTCTAAATTGACTTCAGGTGTGAGCAAGAACATGCATGGTTGTTTCTGTGTTAGCCCTGTTATGACAGATGACGTCGCCTGGGTGAACCGTGCCTCCTGTACTATGGATTCAGGCCCCTTGCAACACTAAATAAGATAAATCATGGTAGAAAAGGTGAATGGAAGTACGTGTGATACCCAAAAGCAACAGGGAACCCAAGTTCTAAGAAGTTCTAAGAACCAACTATTTAGAAACATATATATTTGATACAGTGTTTGTAAAGCAGGGAGTTCAGGAAATGATAAAGTTGTGCACATTTTGATTCTGAATAACCTTTTTAGTTATTGTGAGAAAAGAAGTTAAGAGCTAAACATTAACATAAACAAAGAACAGAAGACTGGAGATTGCTACAAGAAGGTTATGCAAATAAAACGAAAAGAAAACAGCCATGCTGAGTCAACCCCTTCCTGGCTCCAACCTAACATAATTTGCAAGTTAATGATACGATACAGACAGCAGAGAGGGTAAAGTATACTCTCCTTAATATTCATGTTAAGCTGCTATGTATCCCCTTCTCTTCATCTCAGAGTTCCTTTACTTTGTACATCACCACATTTACATTGCTCCACAAATGATTATTTAATTGTTTTCATGTCTTTTACAGTGGCCCAGGGAGAAAAAAACAGATGTACAGGAAAGACAGGGCCATACTTTCACGTACCTCTGCAGACTGCAACTCACAGCTTTAATCTTTTAAGATTATAAATACTAAAATACATTTTTCTAAGAAGTTGAGTTAGTCTTACATGTCTGTTTTTTATTTCTATTTCTGAGGTTGGCTCTTTATAATCTATCCGACATCTAAGATTAAAACATCACCTGTTGTGAAAAGGCTATTTTTATTGAAGCTGTGTTCACAATGCTTTAAAACATTTATCCAGCTCTCTGTTCATTTACAACTAAGCATAACTGTCTTTCAGGGACATTTTCACTACAAGGTAAAACTAAAACAAGAAGGAAATGTTCACACTATGTTTATTTTCATGTTTGTCTTATGTCTGTCTCTACTACAGAGTTTAGGAGGGACCATAATTTACTATCATAAGTAAATGCATGTAGATGCATTTAAATCCTCTTGTTCCCCCAGAAATATGGACATACAAAAACTCTCATCTTTTTGAAGTTTCAAGCAATGAACCTGATCGCATGCATTTCACACTGCTGCATGACTGCCTGCTCTACACAGTTAAACCTTGTGCAGCTATTTCAACATGTCACTAAGTGACCATTATAACTAATCGCATTTTAAATAGTGAGAACAAAATTTCACTCCAAACATCACATAGATGGACCAATAGCCTGGGGAGAAACTGGGCAGTGTGTAAAGTATGCAAAAGCATTTAAAGAGCAGATTTATTTATATAGATTTATCTGAGACAGGAGAGATAATTAATGCTCTATAAATGTGTATGCATACATGTATAGAATATAAACCTCTATGTTTAGAACATGATTAAATTTACAAAAGCGACACTTTCACAGAAAGCATATTTTCAAGATTTCTTCGAGTTGATTAAAACAGAGTAAAAATATTTGGGAAAGGAGAACTGAGCATATTGCTTAGAGATTAAACAGCTTTTTATTTTTGCTAACTGCTTGCCCTTACAAGATGTTGCGTTTTGAAATTGATGAGAAAAGTACTGTGCTCTTTTTTCAGTCTCGTGCACAGGAGCCGCTGCATAAAGCAGTCCTCCATGATGCATCTTATGCTTCATGTTCAAGTCTTTCACTTGCATATACTTTCTTGTCAAAAAAGTGCCTGCTTTACTTGTGGATGTGCGAATATGTGCAACGCACCTCCTGTAGTGTACGTCTCAGTCTTAAAAGCAGAGTCTTGACAGCAGTGCAATCCTGCTGCATCAGTCTGAGTGGAAGCGTCTCCAGTCCTGGCGGTAAAGGGTCGTCTTCTTTCCCCAATCCCAACCCTGCGCTCCAATCAGCAGGTAGCAGGCTGGTTGGTCGGCGTGGTTCCCTGGAGGAGAAATTTAATGTTAGCATGAGCCAGCATGAAAACATGATCATTGACCTGTCTTCACCTCTCCCTGCTGCTCTTGTTGTTGCCATTGGTGAATATTTAAGGTGTGGATAATACATTACACAGTAATGTGGAGACAGCAGCTGTTCATAGGTATCCTAGAACTCTGTGTGATTTCATGTGTACCTGATGAATATGCCCTGGTCAGAAAAATAACCTGCCAGACTGCTGAACAATACTGTGCACCGATTTGATGCAGCATATCTATTAAGCAGCACGAATACAAACATTTGCTATGAACCATTCTTCACTTAATCTTTAAGCTTTAGCCATAATATCTACTACTTGCAGATTATAAAGATAAAAAACTATGGAAAAGTAAAATGTTCCACTAAATCCTAAACAAGTAGTGGCCTTAAAAACATAATCAAACAAGTTATAGAAAGATGGAGATGATTATTTTCCACAGAAAGTAATAAGAAAGAATGATAAATGACAACTTAAGTGGTGAGTTATATTCTGAATTTTGTTTAAAGAAAACCCAAGTCTACAATACATCTGTAAAACCTAAAATCATGAGATGATTTATAAAAACATCCCACAAAATGGTCTGTTATGTAATCCTGGATGTCATCATCATTACTTACTTTGTAGGATATTTCATCCTTAAGATGCTTTTTGTAATTTTGTTCGCAATTAAAGGGATAAACAATATGCATACCACTGATTATGCGCCTTTTTGTACGGCATAGGCCTGATTGTTAACAAGCTTTCAAAAACTATGTAACCCTCTGCACAGCTGTGACACTGCTGTGGTGCTTTTGGGCTGGATTCAAACACATTAACACAAACAACAGGAGGGAAATCAGCTAAACCACTGTTTTAATTAACTGTCCCTTTTGGAAACACAGTCCATTAAACAGTAAACAGGCCTCTGGAGTTGATTGTCTTTGCTTTCTGGTGCACGGACGCTCATGTTCCTCTCACCTTTTGCATCATCTCCAACTTCCAGCCAACGCTGCAGCTCGAAGCAGTTACCATATAAAATTGAACTTATTCACCAAAATGTAATTATTCATTGTTTGCCGCTTCCTTGCTTCTTTAGTTTGACACACTTAGTAGAAGCTAGACTTAATGGTCCATAGTACAATATTATACATGTATATTAACAGATATGAGTAATCTTATTTTAATACTTGCTTATAGACAAATTGTCAAAGGCATTAGAAAAACAAACATTAAAGAGTATCTTTCAAAGTAAATAAACAGCCGAGAGCCTGCTGTTGATGTCATTTTTCTTAAATTTACAACTGAGAACCAAGCAACTAGTTTAAAAATGGTTTGTGGGTACATTTAGCAGGTTTTTTAGGTTTGGTATTGACTGCACAGGAACCCATCCGACATGCATACATCACCAGTACTCATAGCCGCAGCTACTATGATTCTAATATGATTTCTATGAATTAAAATGCTGAAGTAATGAAGTTCCTGTTTTTTGTAGGATGTAAGATTAGAAATTTAAAGACATTAATGAGCAAGGATGATATAACAAGCTTTGATGCACTTTTAGTTTCTTTAATTGGTCCCTTTTATACTTTTAAATAGATAAGACACTACTAAAATGAGGCATTTAAGCTATTAAAATGTGGAAACAACGCTATCATGGACTGAACTTTTAAATGTGAAACTTACAAGATACAAGGTAAGAATGTTGAAGGTATCATCTCCACATTTATATGGTCAGCGACTCACACTGTTCCCTCAAAAAAGATGCTACACAGTTATAGTAAAATGGCTTTTTCTACAAGCACACCATCTGAGATGTCGGGAAACTGAGTAAAAATAAAACTTACATTAGCCACAGGTTAATAAACAAGTTTCAATGAACCAAATTCTTGCATTAACATTTACTTCCCAAATTGTGATATTTTGACAGAAGAGCATAAATGGGGACGGTGCATCTTAACTTCGTTATGACATTTTCAAAAGGTGAGCTGAGAAATACCAGCCTCCTGTCTGAAAAGCACACAGACAACCTCTGAGTGCACAGTCTGCATAACAAGAGGAGGAAGGGAAGTAGTGATGGCAATAAAGAGAGGCAGACACAGTAACAAAGGCACAAACAGCTCTTCATCATCAAGAGAACATGTTCACTTTGACTGATGGCCATTTAGAGATGTGTGAGGGGAAATAAGAGGCCTTTTGTCCCATTCTCTTAGAAAAATGACCAAGTAAACAGTGGCGAGGAGCGTTAAGTCAGACAGTAAATTCTCCCATAAAACCATTTTTTGAACAAAACAAGACAATATCACAAAGGTATCCATCACCCCGAGCCATTTAAAAAGACTACCCACTGAAAAGGTCAGGCAGAATTTTTCCCTTATATCTTCCTTTCTGCTTCTTCACCTGCAGACCCCTCTTTCTACCTCTTTTTCCCTCTTTTTTTTCCCACGTGTCAGTCTAAATACCCGAAGCCCTTTCTCTATGCTCGCCCTCCTTTATCCAGTCTCACCTCGCTCCTTCATGGAAGCCCTCGTCTTCCATCTCTACAGCTTTCACCCCCTTCTCTCTTTTCATTGCGACAACCACTACACTAAACTGAAGCAGTATCAGAGCCTTAGGTGTTCCCCTGGGGATTTCTGCTGAGTAACTCAGACACATGTCAAGGAACAGGCAGCCTTTGAGGGCAGGTGAGGGCTGTATGTCAAGTAGCTGTTGATGCCCACATCTCCCTCCCCCACCCCATCTTAAATGGTTTTGTTTGTGTGGTGTTTTTTTTTTCTTCCTTTTCTTTGAAAATCCTATCTCTGGATAGAGTGAACTTTCTTTTGTTTGTTGTTGTCGTCCCAGTCTGCTATTCCGGTGGGGCAAGTGGAGGATGCAGTGTCACATGGTACAGCGCAGCGCGGTGCTAAAACAAAGCGGCTTTTTTCATTTCTTTTTTCTGTCACAAGGTTATTTTGTAGGCTTTTTTTCTGCACTCTTGTGTTTCTCAGACAGTAAAAGGCTTACTCTTTGTCTTGCTTTTACATGGTTTTGAATTTTTCTTTTGCCTCCTTGGCACATCTAATCCATAAAACAACAGAAAATTGAGTGGGAGGAGTGTTCAAGCAAAACCTGTCTGAAAACAAAAAATCATTGGCGTACTTATGCACAGCATTTATTCTGAAAGGCAACAAAAGTTGAGTATATCTAATTAAACTAAGCAACAGATGGACATAAATTGTGCTATGGTGGACAACATTAAAAACTGGAACTATTAAACTAATTTTTATGGGAGCAGAATTAGGATCCCTGCATGTTTTTACACTTTATTCTATCAAACGATCTCTTTAAAGTTTTGTAGTCTGGATATTTCATTTTATTGTAGCTAAGTATTTGAAAACAGTGCAGTAATATTTATAACTTCTCATTTTGTCACAATTTACTTCCACTATTTTTAATTCATAAATTTAATATAAGCTTTTATTGTAATTTGATATTTTTAGGTTCATTGAGCCGTTATTGTTGCAAGACGTTATTACAGAGGATCTCAATTATAAAAAAAAACTAACTATGCAGCAAAGTTAAAACATGTAAAGAATACTTGATGTAAACTTAGAAAATATGCTGTTTATTTGTGATGCAATTTGTAATTATTTTACAGCTTAATCGAAGCCTTTTTCAGCGAGTCATATAAAATAATATAAGTCAGATGGGGCAGTCCTTTTTTGGGGGTGCAGGGGGCTTAAATATAATGATGAATTGAACAGACCTCATATATAAAAACATTTACTGTAATTAATTTGCAGATCTAAAGTCTAAAATACACAGAAACAGCTTGTTTTTATAACATGTTTTTGGCTGTTTGCCTGCAACGTGGGACGCCAACCTGGGAAATCTGCTACATTTGACTGACCCTATCAACCAGGATATCCTTTTATATTTCAGCAATCATGTGAAAGACTGTCTTTTGCTACATAATCAATAAAAACTTGTAAGACAATGCTGATGGAAACCATGCATGCACATGCTGTTAAGCTCCTACACTGTTATAGTCTGTAGGTTTTAAGTTCTGTGCAGTTTAACTCGTTGGATTTCTATTGCTGGAGCTGTAGTATCATTAGGTGTTCAATCTACGGTGTCTTTAATTACAGGTTGAGTTTTTTGCGTCTGCATCTTGCTTGCTGTTTTATTTTGCAGTTAATCTCCTATATTGTGCTGTGCTCACCTCCTGCTCCACTGTTAGAGCTCTTTACTGCAGAAGTGGCTGGCTTTTATTATCAGAGCTTTATTACATATAATCATATGTATTAAAGGGCTGATTTTAAAAGTAGTTTTATTAAGGAAAGATCTCTTTTTAAAGTGCCAATATCATTACTAAAGAATGATTACTTTTTGCTGTGGTTGGCTGAATAAATAATGCTGCAGAGAAATGTTTTTCTTGCACATGTGAAGCTGTCTTCTTTTTAGCCAAAATCCTAGATATGAAGGAATGACTCATTAGGGTTGAAGTCTTGGTTTAAGATTGTTAACTGGTGCATTGTTCTCAGAAGTGTGGATAACACAACAATGCAACAGCAAGTGTGTGTATCTGTGTGTATGCATGCATCCATCACCATGTCAGAGTATAGATATTTTGACCACACTTATAGAGTAGGCCAGGCAGGATTTTTTCAGCTAAGCATGAGTTTCATCTACAAGTAATTACACCACACATACTATAGGACACACACACACACAAAGGGAACTGCATCGCACAGTAGAAGACAAGTCTGTTCAGTGATGATAGATGTTTTACAGGCAGGGAGGCCGTTCCTCTACTCGAGGTCATCTGTCTTTGCACTGTCATAAGCTGGTAGCCAGCCGCTCTCACTCTATTTCTCTTTGTTACAGCCTGCTCGCTCTCTCTCTCTCTCTCTTTCTCTCTCTCTCTGACACACACACACACACAAGATGTACTTCCAAGTAGGTTATGCACGGTTTGAAAGACTCTGTGATGGTGGTCAATTAAGAGATTATACAAATTGCAGGTCCTAATTTGAATTGATAGAGATGAACAATTACACCAACTAGCGATTGATACTAGCACTGCATGAGTAAATCAAACACACACACACACACATACATGTTACAAATAAATACATAGACAAAAGTCCAATTAAGTTTTATTCAGATTTTTTCTATTGTAAGATAAATGATATGAGGAAAGACAGGTAAACAGCTGCAAATGATGAAAAACGCCTCCTTTCTTGACATTTATCTTCTTTCTTCTGTTCTCTCACTCATCTCCTCCATTCTTTACGATAATTCACTTTCACGCCAGATATTTTCTCCCCTTCTCTTTTAATCTCATCTCCTTCTTTAATATATAGGTTTTTCACCCTGCCTCTCTCTAGCTTTGCACTCACCCCTCCATCTGTCTGACTCGTCCTTCTCCTCTCAGAAGCCATTTCTCAACAGCTGTGTTAGAAGTGATCCATTTCACCAACCTGAAAAAGCCAATTATCTGCCTTTTTATGACTTTCATTATTTTACCAGTGTTTTATTACTAAGCAGTTGGCTCCCTTGCACTGAAACAAACCTGCACTGTGTGTGTGTGTGTGTGTGTGCGCTCCCACAAAGGCAATAAAGCAGAACACACAAAGCCGACTTATCTAACATACATGTTCATGCAAATCTTAATGTCTGGGTTTACGCAATGATCCGTTAGCATATGAAGTAACGATTAATGGCTGCTTGTCACATAAATTATGTGGGATTGAAGTACATTATCTTTCACTGCAATGAGAAGCAATGAGCTGCTCCCTTGTCAATCACCAATAAAGAAAAAGTACATTGTCCCATGAATGATATGGACACTTAACAAATGAGACACAGAAGAAGATAGTCAGTCCCCTCTGCCAACTCTCCCTCATTAATTTTTTACTGACATCAAGGAACATATTTATGGGGACTATTCAATTTGTGACCACAGCTGTGTACATGTGTGAAATGCAAAGATCTGTGTGTAATCTGGGTGCTTCTATGACTGTGTAAGTGAAGTACAACAGTATACTACGGCTAAGAGACAATAATCACTCTCATTTGTCATTCCTTCTTTCCACCTGACAGACACAGTGCAGTCATCTGCATTCAGCACCTGAGGCTATGGGTGTTTAATGCTGCCATTAAACTCATCTCCAACATAAAGTGCATCTGTGACTAAAGAATGAGCACAACCCGAGCTGCAGGCTGTGAATCTAATGGTGAATTGAACTCTGCAGACACAGAAAGGAAGAAAATATTAAACTAATGTGATATGGCAGGGTTAAGTTTCTGATTAACCTTTTTGTCCTTTCTTCTTCCTTTTGCTCACTGCTCTTTGCTCGTTTTGCAAGAAAAATGTGCTTTTGTATCTTTATCTAGGACTCTTGTGGAATCTACTGTATTAACTTCAGGGGTCACCAACTTGTTCTCTGTCGTGAAATCTGTGATTTTTAATCCATTTATATAAAAACAAAAGTCTGAGAGCCGCCATGGTTATCCGGGGTGAAGAAGAAACCATATGGCGTTAACAGAACCAACTTGTGACGATTAATATCACAGCTTCTTGTTGCTTGAAGAGATGTTGTTCATGGTGGTGCCATGTCCCACGGTATGTATTACGATATAAGAGAATGCTGCCAAGGCATTTGGTCTCTGATTTTATCCAATATTTTGTTTCTGTTTGAAAGTCTTGAAGCAAAATTTCAATAAAATTAAACATTCTTGCTTTCAGGCTGAAAAACACTGCTGTGAACTTTTCCAATTGATTCAAAAATCGGACACATTACTGAGTTTATAATGTTATGCAAGCACTAAAGAATACTGTTGCTAAATAACAGTGTGGTTTCGTGATACAAAGTCAATTTTTAAAAGAGAACCAGAATGACACAGGTAATATAGGCCTAAGAAAATATTTTCCAAAATCTTGATATTTACAAGTCCATGATGATTTGTTCTGATAAAATGCATAATGAGTTAAAGCATCAATGTCAGAAAGACACAGAAGTCACGCTAAATGTTATGTTTTCTTCAGTAAACCTTAAAGAAAACAAAAGGAACGCTACATCCTCACTTTAAATCCCACGTCATGTTTTGGAAAAGGAGATGAAAAAGACATTACATTAGTTCCTATTACTGCAAAGCTGATTCATTTCCTATCAGGAAGCCAAATTTAGGATGAATCATAACTCTGATTTGTTGTGGCGCTGTGGTGTTGTTATCAGCACCATTATAAAATCATAACAATGAATAAAACTGTCCATGGTGAGTGACGGGGAAATAATAAACTGCAGTCATTTAAACCCCTGTGCATGCGTTTTATTTGGACAGCTCGTGCTATATCAGGTCAGATCCCTGTGAAATGTCAACACATGGTTCTCCTGTACAGCCATTATAAATACTTCTAGACCATGTGATCAAATGTACTACAATCACAACACCTTGTTTACTTTAAACTGGGAACAAAGCAGGCATAAGATTAAATCTGATCCTGCTGCATTTAATGTTATCTTCTAAGGGGAAAGTCTGAAATGTTCATTTTTGCATTTTACTGACAGCTATTATCATCACCTGTTAAATCAGCTTAACCTGAGCAACTCAGATCATCTTGCTCTCTACTAGTACTTTGTCCATTGTTGTGGAAACAGTACTTTGAGCTTGGTGTATGTGTGCTACTGTGAGATGCTACATCAGACACTGCATGGGCTCACATGTGGTAATATTGTGTTCCAAAAGTTATTAAGGATAAATTAATCCAAACTGTGCTGCAATCAGCCACTCCACCAAACTGAAAGGAAGCACATAAAAAGGGTATCTCACCAGACTTCACTTCACTGGATCCAAGGAAGAGAAGTGTAAAATATGTTGTAACATGTCTCCATAGTATTTTGGCCAAACCATGACAGAGAAATCTCATTAAGCCTTTAGGAACTCCTGTCAACTTGTTAAAAAAGAATATATGCACAAATGTACCACATATTAAACTTCAACAATGGAGGATATAAAAAAAGAACAAATTAGGAGCATTTTCAGCTCAAGATTTCATGTAATATGTAACATTATATAATATTAACACATCAAAACCATTTTGTATTTATCTCATGTTGCCTGTTATGTGGACCCTCAGCTCAGCTGCCGCCTGTAATATATAGCTCCAGGCTTTTTAAAACCCATAAAAGCCCATTTTCCTCTGACTGCCAGGCTGTGTGGAAGCATGCTGAGGGGCAGCACCTAGTGGTTGTGAGCAAAGCCTCGTCTCAGTGCTAGTTTATAAACTGTAAACCCACTAAATATTCTAACGTGTCAGACTTTAAAATCCATTTGCACATTTGATCCTAGATCCTATTATTATAAGAGTGGACTGGAAGGCTATGTAAAACCATTATGCTCATTATTTGAAATAAGAGCACATTTAGTCAGTTTTCATCGCTACAACACAAATAACAATAACCAAGCCTTTGACAGAAATGTCACTTCTATAGGAGCTTGATGCAAAGCACCATTGAAGCAAGCTGCTACTACGAAGCCTAAAAATAGGTAGAATTCAAATGGTGAATATTAAGCATTTATGGAATATGTTTTTGTCGTTGTAGAATAAATTAGCTTGTGAAAGCAAGAGTGGGGAAGATATTGTGTCCCTGCAAAAGGAAAGTATATGATCACAATGTGTTAAACCCGAATGTGTTTAACACAAACTCCACTGTTATCCACAACAAATAGAGGAAAAAAGACACTTTCAATAAGTTTCAGGTTCACTAACCTAAACATAAATGCCATATGTGATATAATGTGTTATTAATAGTGAATATCACATCTAACAGAGACATTTTAAGGAATGGTCATGGGACGTACTGGGTTGTCTTATTGGGGACAATGTAGTTTTAAGAAACTGATTAAAATTACATGTTCTTGCTCAGAGTAAAGAAAAAAAACATACAAATTTAAGAGAAATTACCATAGTTTTCCTGTGTTCAACATTTAATACACCCAATAGGGTGAGATGAGTACAAAGCTAAACGATTCATGATGGAAGCAAATATACACTGTAGCAGAGGAACACAGTGCAGAATTTTTGGTTCTGTATATTT
>JBAMIG010000012.1:10404199-10420732 GCA_037177335.1 Kiunga ballochi
GCTAAACGATTCATGATGGAAGCAAATATACACTGTAGCAGAGGAACACAGTGCAGAATTTTTGGTTCTGTATATTTTATTTTAAATTTAAACACCAGAGCAGCTTATATTGTTTTAAAGCTTCCTTTAAGGGGATCTTTCCCTACAAAGAATATGTCAAGAAGACAGAAGAATAGCAAACAAATATTGATTAATATATCATGTAAAGTCACCCATAAAAACTGACTCACGGAAAACTTAAGGCATTTACACGCCTCCTGTCAGAATAATTTACACAACTATATTTTTTTAATCAATCTACGTCAAATCCCACGAGGTTTTGTTAATTTAATTTTTCAATCTGATAAAAAAAATCACATCGCCAGAGCTGGTGGCGAGCTGTGTAAGTGTCTCCGCTGCTGCTACTTCATTCAAACTTTGTATCTCCATGGCAACCATGGCCGAGCATCTTATCGTCTTTGTGCAACAGCTCATAATTTATAACACATAATTAATCATTAATTCACAGTTTTGCATTGCAAATTGCACAATTGCTAAATTTGCACACACAAAGAATATTTTCTCTAAATTCTTTGCAGTCGAACGGCTCCGGGTTTCACCCCGCCTCTCACCCACTGATTGCTGGGATAAGCTCCAACTATACACAACTCTGAATTGGATGAAGTTTAGAAAATGGATGGTTGGATTATTTGCTGTTATTTGCCGTCTCGTCATTTCATTCTGAATTGATTCATTCTGCCAGCAAACTCCCCAAAGTGAAAAAAAACAATCCCATCACTGTTATTTCCAAGTTCAACTGTACATTATGTGAGGCGTATGTGAAAATCATGCTAGAGTGCATTTTGTCTGTCCCCAGCTACAACTAAAAGCTCATCTTTACGCTTGTCTAGTTTTATGAATGTAAGCATATGTGAGTAAATGTAGGTGTATGACTTTCTGTAAAGGGAGATGCTTCTATACTTGTTCTATACTAAATCAAACCAGCTGGGATTAAAAATACTCCTGCTAATATGCGTTTTGAATATGATCATCATCAAACTAATGTTTATCCACGTATTTGAACTAAATCTATGTAATTTCAGATTCCAGGTCCCCATGGGTAACTCCAGGACCAACCGAGTGTATCAGTGTGAACCTTATCAAGCTAAATGTGAAAAGAGGCCGTCTTATGAATTAAAAAATGCTTTCTCTGACTTGTTCTTACTGCACAGCAGCGTTTTAATATCCAGCCGTCTTTGATGTGAAATCTATGATTCCAGCCCTTTATACAGAAATCTAGCTGTTGCCTTCAATTTGACTTTTCCAGCTAATTCTATCAATGCTGACATTTCTTTTGCTTTTTAATGGACACAATGAAAACAAACACTAAAAGAAGAAAAGACTAAATTCCTCCACAGAGTTGAGCATGTTCACATATGTTGACATTTTTTAAAAAGGCTTACTGTGCAGCTGCACATTATTCTCCAGAGAAGTGGATAAATGAGAACAGGCTTTAAATATTGTCTGTGAGCACTCTGTGGACAGTGACACCGCTTAGTACCTGCACATCCTGTTTTCGGACTACCGGTCTTCTGCGTTATATTTAACAACAATGAAAACTTAAAACTAGAGAGAAAGAAAAAAAATTACAAGTAGAGCACTCAACAGGCAGACTACTGTTACCATAGCAACAGGCAAGTTACATCCCAGCTGTCAGGATTTAATTTCCTCTGCATTTTAAAAGAGAGACAAGGGAAGAATCAGTGTCTTAATACAACATGCAACGCAGGCGTTTAAGATACATCACACAAATATTTGCCTGTAAAATGTGATCACATCTCTGAGGAACGCATCAGAGCTTCACGGCACCGCAACTGGCCAAGATGCACAGCAGACTGATACCAGTGTCTTCTATAGATCGCTTGAGTCTAAATACACATTATTTGTCTACTGCATAGTTGATGCGATCTAAATCTTATGACCTGTGACAATGATTGATGGTAATTGTTTGACATTTAAGAGTTGTGTCCATTTGTGAATGAGATAGCATCACAACTAAAATTTGATTTATTCCACTCATTATACCAATTTTGTCCAACAATTTCATTTCCAATACAAATATTAACAGACACCAACATTATTTTGAATCCCACTCAAGAGAAAAAAACAAAATCCTTTCAGATACATCATCCTCTTAGCAGCAGATCTGATGTCGGCAGACACTCTGAAACAATCCCAAAACATTTAGACAAGTCCTCGTCCAAGTTGCTGCAAGCGACAACACCATTTGATGCCACAGCCACTGGATTTATCATGAGTTGTGCCAAACAATCAATCATATCCGGAAAACTATACATGACATCTTCTATATGTTGTTATTTTGAGGTAAAGGAGACTTAGCTAAATAAAATTAAATATAATATGGATGTGTTATGTAAACGTTTCTATTAAAAAAAAGTAAAAGCAGATACTATTAGTCGGTAATATTGGTCTGCCGAGCACATCAGATCTCTCCAGTGAAAAAGCATAGTAACCATCATCAATCATCATCATCATCTAGAAGCATTTGGTGCTGCAGCCATCAGTTAATGATTTTACTGTAAGGAACTGTTCTTCGTTAACGGATCCCCGTTTATTTTCTGGTACAAAGCAATGTGGGTAACAATACTCCCATCAACAAATATTGCACATTATATTGTTTAATATGTCCTCTTTAATGTTTGACAGTTGAATGATTTCTGTGACAAGTATTTGATTTTCTGTCATAAGGCTTAAGCGACAAATACATACATTATATATATTAAATATGTATATATATATTATATATATATATATATATATAAAGGAATGTGTGTGTTTGTGTGTGTGTGTGAGCGTGCATTTGTGTGCATACAACAGATGCTCTGCAGCTGATACTCTCTCAGGACAGGCTGACTGATTGACAGGTGTGTATGTGCATGAGTGGCATAAATCTGTGTACAGGCACATTATAGATAGCGGCTTCGATTTTGGTGACAGCAACAAACAAACACCCCCACCCCCCCTCCCTCTTCCAAAAAAGTTCCCACAACTAAAATTATTCAGTGACAATATAACCCCATATTTTCGACTGGGTTACATAAAGAACATTTAGTATTGCAGTAAGTCCAAAGAAAATGGGTGCAAGTCAGTGTAATGTCCTCTGAAGTGATGGAAACACTACTGTATATGTGGATGTGTTTGTGTTTTGTTGTGTGTAAAGAAAGGAGCTTGCTTAGCCTCCAGCAAATCAATGTCCCCTTGAGGGAATGTGGAACCTGAGACAAATAGCAAAAGTGACTTGGAGAAAAAAGAAGGCAGTAAGAGAGATAGAGGAAGCCCAGGGCAAACACATTTAGGTTTTCCTCTTCCACTCACAGACTTTACACATTTTCCAGCACAAATTGCGTGAAAATGTTTTGTTAGAAGACATCGGTTAAGATGCTGAACTAAAACCGTGGGAAATTAACACCTGCTAGAAGCAACGTCTTAATTAAAGTAAGAAACTCTCAACCTGGCTCCTCAGTTCAAACTACTTCACTGTTTCTAAGCAAAAACTATCTTTAAATAATAATAATAATAATAATAATAACAACAATAACATAAATTAACTGCAGGCCAGTATTTAGGCTACAACTGCTAACTCGTTGCTGACAAGTTATACCAACAAAACGTCTCTCAGTCCACAATATTACATCATTGTCTCCTTGTAACGCTCTCTGGTAAATCTTGTGATGTTTATAAAGAGTAGTGTGCAATCATGACTTTTTATTGACTGTGTAGTTGCTTAATCCACCCCTTTGAATAAAGTCTGAGAATCCAAAGCAATGAGGAGCACAGACAACGTAAAAGGCCAACCTCCGCTGAAGCCTTTGGCTCCTTCTGCAGACATATGGTCTCATAGATAACACGAAGACATTCATCTTTATTTTCTGGTGATTAAATGCAAAATGAGATATAATCATGAACATATAGGCCAAATTTAAAATCATTATGTAGTTTTTGCATGTAAGTCAACACAAAAATTCACTGATGCATTTAAAGTCACATAGCTTCTCTGGAATTCCAATTAAGCTTAAAGTCACTTTGCTGCAAAGAGGTATCTCACCACTAACACCCTCTTAAATCTGGTTTGGACTTTACCAGAAAAAGAGATTTATTCTGAGGTCAAAATGACTGCAATACTCAGGTGTATGCCATTGATAAAAATCCCAAAACTCAGGCAGACACATGCGTTTTTCCTTTTCTCCTGCACAATGTTTCATTCACTGACAGCCATTATGGGGGTGTTGAAAGCTTGTCATTTTGTTGGCAACTCTTTCACAAATTCTATCAATATCTATTCAAGCAGTGCTCTAACCACTCTGAATAGCTCCGAGAATAAATAAAACAAAAAGAAAAGAATAAATAAAAAGAAAACTTCACAATAAAACCATAAAAACATGTAACTGGCCTGCATATTGCTTTCTATTGTTTACTAACTCAACCTTCTGGTGTGTTTGGGACATCAATATGAAGCTTTGCTGCTGCTGGTTTAAATTCAGCATTTTAAAAAACAAACACATCAGCTTTATAACCAACGGGTATGCTCTGCTGTGTTTTTGTCTTTCATAACTAAGAAGCAAACATGTAAGCAGAAATCGTCTTTTATACGTTTTATCAAAGTCTCTTCTAAGTAAATTGAACAATGTTCCAGCGTGGCGTGAGCAGAGACAAATGGAATTTGCAGTAGAGATAACGAAGAGTAAGTCATATGTCATCAGAGGAGGCAGAGAGACCTCATTGCCTCCATAATAGCCCTGTCACAATACCAGAATTTCAAACTCAACACCAGTGGCCAGGAAAATACTGGATAAATTCCAGTAAATATCCCACTGAGGGATAAAAAAAAAAAAGAAAGAAAGAATCAAAGGTTTTTTTGTTTGTTTGTTTGTTGAGGTTTCTTTTTAAATAGAGCTTCAGACAAACTTTTTCCCGACAGTAAGACTAAAAGGCTCTTTTTATGCTTTTACAGTCTCTCCTGCACCTCTTAAATGCTTTTCTGTGGTTTGTCTATTTCAGTGTTGTTTATGTCATGCTGTTGTTTTGATTCAGGAGAATAGTCATGTCAGCAAACACTCTTCATGATGATTATTCAGAAAAGAAAGAAAGAAATTAATCACAGAGCACACATTCTAGTTCCAATCAAACTCTCCTTGGATAAAATACAATTAAAATATTTTAAACAATAAAATAAGCTAATACAGATTAACTAAGACCATCACTGCAAACAAAGAAGATCACAAACATGTTTAAACAGATGAATTCCCTCTATGGGTGCCAGGACCACGATAAATTAATTCAACTAGCTGAAAACGAGATGAACAGGGAAAGGTAAAACAATAATCATCTGCATGCTTGTCAGACAGATCACCAGATGACACTACTGCTGATACGATCCTTTATTATATTCTGCCTCCAGAAAACCAAATAGGAGTGGTTCTGTGTGAGCATGTATTTTGAAGATGAGTGTGTGTGTATGCACACAGCTGTGTAGATGCATCCTGATTCTGGGCATAGTGAGGAAATAAGTGACCAAAACGCATAATACACATGAAACAGGCTCTAGCAGAAGATCGTATATGTATGAAAAGAAACTACTAGTCTTACCTACTGAGAGACAGATGAGAGCAAAAAGACAACTTTGATATTTATTCAGAGCGAGTTTATTTATTTATTTAGCCTTCCTCTTTCTGTTTCATCTCAGAGGGAGGAAGATGCATTAAAACATGTTATATTTTTGTAGAATAGTAAAGATCAGCAATTCCAGGACCACAATATAACTCTGTCATTCTCTTTTTGTTCATCCTGTAGCTGTGATGTAATGAGAATATTACAGTAAAGTCAAGTAAAGCTTATCCTGAAACACTGAATATGACCAAACAACAAGTCTGGATTTCATTTCAGGTCAGCGAAGACCAGACCATGGCCATTATCTAATATTTCTCTAATAGTTATTCAACCATACTCCTACCATAATACTGCCAAGTTTCAGCTGGTTTAGGCAAAACATCATCAACAACATTTTAGATGACGATTAATTGCTGTACAACTATGATGCTCTAAAGGTTTGATAGCAATAATGCCTATTTTTTTTTTTTAAATTGCATTTATTTATTACATTTTTTTTTTAACTCCCACCTCCACAAAGCCCCCACAAAATTACCGGACTCTCCTATATTAATTTGTCTTGCAGCTCCAATGTGAATGAGTAATCTTGAGGTGTTCAGGTTTGTCATTAAACCCATTGTGTAGAAGATGCTCACAGAAAAGTAGCCGGTCAAACATAAAATGCTGGGACCAAATAAACAAATGAAACAATTTGCTAAGTGCATGAGCTGCAACAGGTGTTACAACAAAATCTGTGACCTATCACAATCTGTAAACACAAGGGGCGCTAGTCTACATTTTACTGCATAATAGGTTTTACAAGACAACAGAGGTCTTTAAAATGTTCATAACAAGATTAACAAAAAAACATCATTAGTCCTTCTGTGGGGGGAATTAAGTTCATTATAATGAAGGGAAATGGGACATTAATGGTACTGGCTTTTTTTATTTAGTATTTGAGAAGCTCGCTTGTTTGTTTGATGATAAAACAAAAATCATGGAATAAACAAAACAAGAAGAAAAGCAACAAATTGAGGTAGAGGAGTCAGCCAGAGAAAAGATAAAAGAAAGTGTTCAAATCCAAACTAAAAAACTGTAAGATCCAGCCTTTATTTTTTCTAAAGTCATTTATTACATTTTATCAATAATGAATCCATTTTTTTAAAGAGACACACCACAATTCTCCTCAAAAACATCCAGACAATGACACTGCACATAGTGTTATGTTCTTTTGGTTATATTACATGTGTAGATGTGTAAAAACACGTATTTACCTCTGACTGCTTTCTTTTCCAGCGACGTGATCTCCAGACGGTTCCATCGGGGAGGGAAGCAGGTTAAGACAGGAGGTCAGAGACTGGCTGGAGTCTTCTCTGGACACTATGGATGCACCCAAATACACATAGTTACTGTATATAACTTTTCTCCCTTCTTTTAAACCGACACTAATTCACAATTTTCATGGACTGGTATTTCTTACTGTCTTGGCAAAAGGTCTCTCAGTCTATGTGTGATTTCAACCCCGCAGCTAAACAGTCCTAACCATAAATTGCAGTGAAACAACTTTCTTTTTAATAAAGGCTTCAACAAGCCACATGAGAGAGGTAAAAATGTGAAGCGATGAGTGTGTGCAGGTTTGCGAGGTTGCAGAATAAGTGTACATTTTGTTGTGCATCTCTGTATCTTTACCTGAACCTGTACACATAAACCACATTGTGTATACATCCTAACACGTTCATTTGTGCCTTTAAATGACTTACTTTATGTTGAAGAACTTTACTATTTTATTGCAAGTCTTAGTCCCTTGGCTTTATGGGAACAATTCATCAAACCTTTAATTTCATGCTACAGTCTGCAAGCCATTAGGTCTAATGACTAAGCATCCACACTTGTAAGCTAGTATGTATTAATGATGGTGCCTTCTTTGGCTCTGCATCAACCAGTGCCAGTAGAGATGCTATCATTACAAACACACGTGTGTGTATTTTGTTAGTGTATGAACATTTAGTTAAAATCTACTCTCTTTACCCAAAACTCTCACTCCCTAAACCTTGCAAGCACAGTAAAATTAGGTTTATCAAGGGCTAAAGTGCCTGTTTTAGTCCCCACTCCACAGTGTTATTGAGCATTCTGCTTTATTTGTCTGCAACACTTAGTGAGACCATCAAGGAGTTAAATATTGCCTAGAGATAGATTAATCCACCCTCACATTAATATATGCAATCCTGCCCGGCATCTACCATCAATCAAACAGTTTCTGAGCAACAAGAAAAACAGAAACAGAGGGTGATTACATTTCAATCTTAACATGAGCCAAAAAAATTTGCAGGTTGAGTTAATCCAAAGCATAATCAATACTGACAGTATTTGCAATGGGTTGCAAAATGGCCCATTTGCAAGAACATGTGTTCCTGCAAAAGCCAATCATTTATCTCGACTGTATCATCTATTCACTACTGCAAAATAACTAAATGCCCTTAAATCAAATAAATGCACAAAGAAGAACTCCTTAATGTTTCAAGAGGTGTTTATAAACTTTAATGTTCTGCGGTTTCAGCTGCCAAAAGCTTTCAGTCCCTACAATAAAAATTGTGTTGTGTGAACAGCCATGAAAGTTGCTGCTTTTCCCTCAATGCTGCATTGTGGTAGCATATTAAATAGTTGTCCTCTGACAGTCACTTTTCAACCAGGCAGCATGTCGTGGGACTAAAATACTAAAAACAACAAATGAGATCATTTCCTATGAATAAGGCAGCTCATCAAAGTCATGGCACATGTAGAGGGAAGCAGCAGCAATACCAGTTTCATGTTTTTAGGGGGATGGAGCGGATGTTGTTTAATGAAAAGAGAGAGAGAGCTAACAGAGAGAATGAGACAGACATTCATTTACCTAAAAGTGCAGAAATAAAAAGACTGTGTGTGACGCATTGTTTTTATAAATAAATAATGTTTGACTAGAGCGACTGTTTTAGATGTGGCAAAGACGTTACCATGCCGATGTCGCTGATCATCAGAAAGGTCCAAGTCTAACATGAGATCATCTTCATCCAACTCTGAAGAACCCAGATTGTTTAAAACATCCTGTAAAAAAAAAAAAATAATAATAAAATACCAAAATACCAAAAATACCAGTCCAAAACTGCCCTGCTGTAAAATAAACAATATGGTCGATATAGAAGGGGGTGTAAAAAAAAAAACAGATTATTTTGGCTATTTTTATTGCATAATACAAGCAAGATGCTTGATAAATGTGTTGCTATGACACAAGACAAAAAAAAAAGACTTTTCTTTGTGTTTTTCTTCTTTTTTTTAAGTTTGTTTTTCTTCTGTTCGTCTCATCTGTTTGGATAACGTGCTTCTGCTGCATGTATCATTTCTTTTTATGCCAGTAAAGTAACATCCCACATCTGCACAGGTAGCCATCAGTCTGCAGCATGATTATAATGACGGTGTTATTAATGAAAGGTCTCCTGCATTTCTACTGGGAAATTTTTTCTGTTGTTCATCAAACAATTCTATGAAATTATTTTCATCAAACTTTCCCAACCTTGTAATTTTGTCTGAAAATATAACAAATAGGAGCAGCAACTTCTCTGAGCCATAATTTAGCTTTTTTGTTTGTTTGTTGATTTGTTTTGTGTTGTTTTCACTTTACCTGCAATTAATGAGATACTTAGTCACCCACTGCTGCATCCATAGTCATGAAAACATATTGTTAGTTAGAACAAGGCTGTAGTTTTTTGTAACATCTGTCAGCTTCCTTCATGTTTGACAAGCGAAAACGTTTTTTCTGAGCAAACCAGAAACACAGCAGACTGGCAAAGTTTGACCAAGAAAAGTAGCACATTACTTAGTGACAATACCTCAATATTTAGTTAAAATAATTGTAATCTTCCCCAAAACTTTACATTTTATTCTTTGCTCTGAAGAATTTTGATGATATTCACCTATTTGATACAAGAAAGCAGGTGAGATTCTTACCAAACCTACACCCTGAGTCAAAGAAAGAGGTTTAAACTAAGTTAAAAACTATAACATTAAACATAATTATATAAAAAAAAAAACACATTGTGCTAAAATAATGTTGCAAAAAACATTTCCCCCACCCATGCTGGCCTTTAAATATGAGTTGAAACGCTGCTGACATCATTCTGAAATTCTCTTAATGAGGACTATCTTAAATCCTCCATGTCTTAAACGAGCAATAGCCACAGGACTGCTGTGAGTCATGCTACATCATTTGATGCCAAGCACCTCATACACACTGACAATTTGTCAGTAAATGTGTCCATGTTGTAAATAGATTTTTCTTTCTGGTTATAATGATGCAGAGATGTGAGGTTTATTAATCCAAAGGTTAATGCTGCCATCTAATGGTCATAATGGTTATAAGAACAAAGAGATGCTAATAAATCAATCTAAACAGTGCAAAGTGTTTAAGTCATGCAGGTCATAAAGATGATATAATGGTTTACCAATTTATAAATATTTCTGACAGGCACTTAAATAAAAAAAATACAATCATGTGATAAAAAATCTACTTTCCCTTTAATATGTTTATCTGCATAAAGCATTAAAATGAAGCACAAAGATCAAAATAATGCAAATAAGATTCTGTATACAGTAATTGCTTTATGGCTCATAACATGCAGGTGAACTACAAGCTGGAAAACTATTTAGAACCAGTTAGTTAATGCGTCTATTACAAAAAGCTGATTTCCCTTTTCTGCATGCCATCCCGCTCTGCAGAGGCCACTAACAAGCCATTCATTTGATTCAGCTGTGCTGTAGAGGAGTGCATGAAAAAGTCACAGGATGGTAGACCTCAAGGACCAAACTTGGACACCTCTGTATTACAAAATACGGCTTTCACAGTTAAATGCATTACCTTAATTAGCTTTTTTATCAAAACCCGAGTTTTACACAACTTCTAACTGTTTGCTCTTGCTATTATAACACTTCCATAAAGAAGAATCATTGATTATTGACACACAGATCAGAAAATGTAATAACCAACTGTTCAGTTCGCACCATTGTTGTTTGAACATAAAAACCTCCCGGCCATTCTTTGACTCAATCTACTCCAATTTCAGACCAGAAGTCTCAACGCACAGCGACATTCCTGTCTATCTTTGATTTTCTTACAAACTGAATCCTTGTTTTCACAGGTAATACATCTTTAAAACCAGTGTAGCCTGTGTACGTGCACATGGCAGTGCACGTTTTACTCCTCACTTGGAACATAGAGCATTAAATATCAGAAACCTAGAGAATGTGTGTGTGCTACAGCTTAACACCTCATTTTAGCCATTAAAAGATATTGGAAAAGAACTGAAGACCCACACTGTTCTGACTTCATTTAAAGGCAAATTATCCATTTTTATGTGCCCCTCTAACCATAGAAACATGCTAATATGATCATAGAATCCAACTACCTTTCTGGACGGCATTTAACTGAAATCCTGAGTTAATAGAGATTATATCAGACTCAGGTCTGATTAAAATATGACTCATCTCCTCGCTGCCAAATAAAATGAGTCAAAACAAGGATAAGATGGAGCAAGTTGTTCTCTGTCCATGAAAAGCCACTGGTTTCTGTTCACACTCTGTCTAAATCATATATTCACTTGATGAAAATTACATGTTTTTCAGTGCTTCAGGGTGGCAAAATGCATTAAGATGAAGGGAACGCAATTTGGCTTTGCAGCAAGGTATTATGGCCTCTAGCAATGGAAAATATACAGACTAACAAATGACTTTCATTCTATCTGAATAGGCACTTCACACCCAGTTGTGCTTACAATGTACCTGGGGGCATACAGGATTGAATGTCCAGTCACATTGGAAATCCATTTGTTGAATAAAACCTACATGACAAAGAAGACTTTATCCACACTGCAAGACTTTATTGCCTGACATTTGTCTTTTTTCTAACAAAATCCACCATCAATACAGAATAATGCCTCATCTCAAAACAGGGAAAAAAAACACACATGCACATGAAAATGAATTTAAAGTGCATGGTAATCCCAATAGGATGATATGTGTGGAGGTCAATCTGATATTCTTGAATATGGAGTAAATGATGGGATAAGTGAAATTCTGTACATTTATGTAGATATGTCACAAACTAAATCTGCATTTGGGAGTGTCCAGTAATATTTGTATGCCAGTAGTCCTGCTCTTGAAAGCAACACAGCTACTTAATAGTCTGCACGTACATCACTGTCTATGTATCAGAAGAAAAGAAGTTCTTACAATCCTGCCAGGAGAAGAGCAGGAAGGTAATCTGACTGACACAACAACTTATTTACTGGTAAATCCACCAAGAACCAAGTGTTTCTGGTTGCCATATCATATAAATAATGCACATATCTAAAAACAAAATTAAAAAATCAAGTTTTACCAAAAGTACAATAACTAGGACTGCTTTTGTATGATGTATTTAAGCAAAGTGGCGCTTGTTTGCAAACATCTTCATTGTTTGTCGAATGTCTGGCTGCAGTTATTACAATTCTGTCTCAGAGAGAAGAGCTTCACTTAGAATAATTAGCTTTCACAAGGCAGCAATCAGACTACAGTGTAAAAGCAAGAGGCACTCTAAATGATGCTATCTAACCCGCGACTGCTGGAATGCATCAGAAACAGTCAACGCATAGTGGATTGAAGAAAACACCGCATGTCAGTCACACTGCTGACAAATGTGCATGTTCAAAGCTGTCACGCTTGTCTTTTTGATAAAAGACCATGTCTTGACACAGCTGCATGTAAGGCTTTCTTATGAGCTAGTTTTAAGTGTAATCACTGTCAGCTTGTCAGAGCAGCATCACCAAACTGCTCAAGCAAATATGACCGTACCACACATCATACAGGTATTTTAGAGTATATGTTCTAAATTAAATAAATTGTTCATTTGTTACTGTAAACACCAATTACTTTGATTTAAATGAAATATTATGTGATGAACAAAATCCTGCATGTTCTCAGACATAGTAAATGTATAAACAGACTAATCTAAACCCTTTAATGTTCCCTTACTAGTTAATCTTTATATCAGATGCTGTTTTCTTTACATGCAATAATTTATTTCAGACATAATGCAAATGTGCCTAAGCATGTGCTGTAGCTAAAAAAGCTAAATCTGACATTTTCCATCAGTTGCAGGGGCAATGAGCTGACTAATCAACTTTTATGACAGGTAAAATTGTTGGGACACAGCTTAACAACCTACATGTAAAGAAATGGACCCATCCTTACTGCAGTACAAGTCCAGAGGTAGGAGCAGTCTGAACCACAGAACAATGCGTTGTGTTTATTTCTACTTTGTTTAATCTCTCAGAGGAAGCATGTGGTCTCCGCACGAATAAATGGGATTGATTTGGACTAACTAGCCTGTCACAGCTCTTCTTTATGCATACTGGGAGAAACCAGTGACAGCCCACTGCCAGAAACGAGTGGATGTAGCTAAAGCGAGTTAAGTAAGTGCAATGTGTGCAACCAGACAAAGTAAACAAAGAGGATATGGGCTTTAAACCTGACAGATGACTGACAAAGTTTTTCTAAGTACCTTATACACACAAAGTTACACTGAACTTCAGAAATGTGCTTTGTTCAAAGAACAGAGCAAACTTTTAGTATACACTGTTTAATGTCATTTCTCTATGTCTACATATACAGTATCACTTAGTAGTTCTTATATTTAGCAAGTTTTTCAGCCTTTTCCTATACAACAAAGTTCTTTGAATAAATGTATTTAAAATACGGTTTTTATAAGCATTTTCATAAAATGATTGAGCGGAGCTGAGAAGTATTGATCTTTTAAAGCAAAGGCAAAACAAGGTTACAGGGCGAATGAGTAAACATGGGCCACTGCTACAGGGCCCGCATCCCAGTCCATCTCAATTTATTCCCATAGTTTTAAAGGAATTTCTATGAATTACACTTTTATGTTACTTCACTTGCTGTTTATTATGACAAAAAGAATAAAGTACCATGATTATTACCTGAACGAGATGAACTAAGTAATGACCAAAATGACTTGTTCATGTATGTGTTCAGGTTGGTGTTTAAAGTGTATTCAAAAATAAAAGTAGAATTACAAAAATAAGTGTAAAAATAAATGTTTAGATTTATAAAATCATTAGATATGAAAACATTTCTTAATATTATACTCTTCCAGTATTTGTTATGTATGAAAATGTGCATTCATTGAGAATCAGAGTCAGGGCTCCTACCTAAAACAAAGACACTGTTGAGGTCATTTTTAATGACTCTTCCTCACCCAAGGTGTCCAACAGTTCATTGATTGTGACGTGACAGCTTGAGATGAAGAAAGAAGAGAAGATTGAAGTGGCTATGTAAACTTTTAAAGGTGTCATCTCAGAGTAATTTCAGTAGCAGAAATAGTGTGGGGAAAATGATTACTAGTGACTTCACATAGAAAACACTGAAGTTTGCAGCAAACACAGCAAATATTTCTTAGTTGTTTGAATTGTATTTCCTTCTCTTAGATAGGGCGACTTTACTTCAAATAAAACGTGTACTATTTGGTCATTTCTCTTCTGATTTCACAGAGCTTCACTAATTTAAAAGTTCCCTCCATTGTCTCCTCCCGACCACTTGGCCATGTGTTGTTGTAAAAAAATAAAATAAAATACAAGAGTGCAAGCTAAAACTTGACTCACAGCCAATAACACCACAGGTGGATATTATTAATGCTGCTCATATAAAACAATCACACACGTACACATGGCTCAACACCTACCAGACTCCCCAGTTTTGACGATGAGGAGTTATTTCTGTGTTTGAGCAGCCCACATCCCTCGACGCCTGGGGCATCCCTGTGGTTTCCATGGATACGAGGCCCGCCAGCCCCCTCGGATGAGGAGCGCAGACGCCTTTCCAAGCGCATCACCTCATGGTAGGGGCTGGCACTGCTACACAGAGAAGCTAGAAGAAAAAAAAAACAAAGAGGAGATCATCGATTCAGATGTGTAGAAACTTAAATATATTGCATTTAAATTAAACTGTTGAGATGTGATCCTCTTTGTATTGTTTCTGTTAATATCAGACTCATCTACTGGACATAAATTATTTATTAAACAAAGCAACATTTACTCTATTCATATTTTAACCCTTAAGGATCCAACCCATAAACATGGCAAGTAAAAATCTATTGTTTTATTAGGAAGGAATATTTACCATTCATTACCATGTGCCATGTCTGAATCATTATAGTGCAATATTTTGCATTCTTGTATGCAAGGTTTTTACCATAAAGTGATGCCAAATGTCTTAGAATATGTATGTATTTCACACTGGGTTTTATTGGGTTAAATGAATAGTACGTAAAATGTCTCCTCATGAAACTGTTCAGCTTTACTATTTATTTTAAACATATTTAGTTTAATTGTGGTGTAATACTGTGAGAATAAGGCATAAATACATTTAAAAACCAACAAAGAGGAAAATGATAGTAACATCTTCCAAATAGTTAGAACTTATCTATACTTTGAGGGAGTTGCATGTATAACATCAGCAGCCCCAGTTTCAAGTCCTGGCTTGTGGGCACTGCTGAACTTTCTCTACCCGACAGATTATTTTGTTACTAGTGAAAGAAAAACAGGAAAATACAAACCTGAAATGGTCCAATAAGAAAAAATAAAAAACACGTTATCTATAGTTAAGAAGGAAATTTTTATATAAAATCCCTCGGCATGTCCTAGTGGACATGCCATTGCTGTCAGGACAAAGGTCTTTTTTTCCATCCTTTTACAGATGAAGTGCTGAAATCTGCATCGTCCTGTGCTCCTAAGCAGCCTCACTAATAAACATTAGGTTCCATTAGGCTGTAGTAGTTTACACATATCTTCTCATTGAGTTTAACATAAACAAAATAATCAATGTTTTCAAATTTACTTTATATAAAAAAAAAACTTCCAAGGTATATCACAGACAATGTCTGTTTTCATAATCTTTATAAAGACAAACATAGTTCTGATTTAGCAAAAACAATGTTTTTTTTTATTTATTTAAAGTCTATGAGGATGTGTTGACAGGGAAACAGGATGTTTATGAATAATCTGGGGACATTAAAAAGTCTGACATTGTTCCAGACGGCTTAGTAAAGAGGGCTGAATTTCTGAGGCTGCTGTTCAGTCTGGACAAAACATCTTCATGGACGGATTAACAAGAACTTTTTGTTCGGTTTAAAGATCCTACAAGCAAGACTGTGCTGACTGTGAATGTTTCAGATGCTCTGCAGTTTGCCGTGCAATAGCATCACTGAGGCTGTGAAATAAGCCCATGATGCCTAATAAGATGCAGAAATTGATCAAAACAACCCAAGAAGGACATTGCCACTTATTTCTTCACCTTCTACATGTGATGCATTTTCACAGGATTTCAGCCTTTTAGCTCGCTAACTTCATCTAATCTTTGACAGAAAGACACTGATTGGTTTGAATTGGAGCAACTTACTGCTGCGCTGGAAAGGTTTACCAGATGTCTGCCACACTTTACTTCTCTTCCCTTCATAGCTGAACATATTTTACCCTGAACAGCTGGAAACCTTTGCTTTACAGACATTTAAAGTTGTATCATTTTTATCATTAGAAAACATATCTAAACTAGTGACTCGCTCCATTAGTAAAAGAAGCTCATTCCTCATCAGAGTTGCTCATCAGCAGATATTTAGTAATGCTGGGTCTAAACCGCAGTCAAAGTAAATACTGAATCATATCATCCATACATACATTTTCTACCGCTTATTCTCAGAACCAGGTCGCAGGGGGTCTGGAGCAAATCCCAGCTGACGTCGAAGGCGGGGTACATCCTGAACAGGTCCAACACACATAGACAAACAACCATGCAGACACACACACACAC
>JBAMIG010000012.1:10422054-10439554 GCA_037177335.1 Kiunga ballochi
GGGAGAACATGCAAACTCCACACAGAAACATTACTGGGCTCAGACCAGCAACCTTCGTCTGAGGCCACAGTGCCCCTGAATCCTATATCATTATTTAAATCTACAAATAAACTGATTCTGCATCAGTACGTTTTGTTTGGCTTCAACCTGCATAAAACTTCATATTTGAAAACAAAGGACCACAAGAGGTCCTCTGTGGATTTCCAACACAGACACTAGTATTGGATCGGCCCAAACTCTTGAAAGAGGCATCAGCAGTGTAATATAAAAACACTTTGTACATGTCACTGACATGGCACTGTACCTGCATGTGGTTTCCTGAAGTGAGAAGACCTCGGTTCATGGCATCCACAACAGCTTCCTCTCTCTTGAAAAGAGCGTGTGGTTCTTGCCCTCCTTTCTGATTGCTCAGGGTTAGAGTGGCAGCCCTCACTGCGTACCACACATGCTTCGCTCTCACTTGTGGTCTCTGTGTTGTAGCCGGTCTTCCTCTCCTGCACCAACCCCTCGCTTTTCTCTGCCGATTCCTCTTTCTTTGCCTCTCGTCTCTCCTCCTCCCTCTCCTTCCTCTCTTCTGGAGATTGATCTTGTACAGGTAAGCAGGGAACAGCCGTCTCAGGCTCCGAGAGGGAAACGGCGGTTTCATAGTCTGTGTTGTTGGCTGTGCTGGTGTCAGGAAGTAAGGGCTTCTCTGCACTGGATTGAGCTGGAGTAAAAAAAACCTGAAAAAGAGGAAATTTTATAGCGTGCTTGTTGTAATGTTACCTTCCAGGTTACCTAGTGAGCTAACAGTGAAAATGTTTTTGTATATTCAGAGCATATTAACTTGCTTTAATTCATCTCACCCCCTCCTTTTAATACATCTTATGTATCCAATCCTTTTTAATCTATTGTCTATGCATGTATACATAGATAGGTATATATTTACAAAGATATTACAGGCATGTAATTAATCTACTGTTTACTTTTATTTAGTTTTAATCCAACTACCTACCCTGAAATTGCCTCAAGAGGACAAAATGGATTATTTCAATTGAATAAATCTACTACTCTGCAAGAAAAAAAAAGTCAATGTTTGCATTTTCTATCCTGCAAAAATAGAAAATTCCTCATTCCTCTGAGTATAGGACAGCTGATCTTCAAAGCAGCTCGATCTAATCCGTAAATAATGATGTATTTCACTTTGATACACCTCTGCTGTTAAAACTAAGTGTCTACATGAGGATTATGTGTCATTTTAAACATTAAACATCTACCTGGGAGGTAGAGACAACCACGCTGAAGTTGTCTGGTGCAGGAGGGAGGGCTGGTATGTCTGCATCAGTAACCACAGCAGACACACAAGCAGAGCCAGGAGTCAAACCTGATCCAGGACTGGGAGCTGGAATCGCATCCACCTCAGATACAGAGTCCTCTGTGATGGGAATAAACTCTGAAGGGGTTATAGCTGTGGTTCGATCTTCTGATATTATAGGAGACTGGAGTGAGCTCTCACCACCTGCGCCAATCAGTTCACCTGGCCACGACCCCGGGGTGAGTCCTCCACCCCCTGGAGTGATGGTGGTGGAGCTTGACGGTTCCAAATTGACTTCCGGAGGTCTGTGATGATCCGATGTACGAGAGAAGCGATGGTGAGCTGAGAAAGATTTGGGTAATAGTTGTTTCTTCTGCCGCGATGACCGCTTGTTGTTATTACTGGTCCCACTATAGTCATCAAGAAACCCAGAGTCATCGCCCTCATTGGCTCCTGAGCTGCTGATGCAGTTGATAAACACATTACGATTGGTTGTGGATGAAGAGGAGGAAGCCTTGTCAAAGTCCTCAGTCTGAGAGCGTGGGATTTTCTTTTGCCTGTGACTGCCAAACCCGAAAGAATGCCGTGACTTTGGACGGCCACCCTCACTGAACCCCGTTGACACCGATGCTGTTATCGTCTGCTGGTTATTTCCGTTTGCATCAGTGCTCTTGGTCAGCGGGGGGGTGAGGTTCAAGTTAATAGGCTGAACCCGCGGATCACTGTTTCGTTTTGCTGTAAAACTGAGAGACGGCGTGCGGAAAAGGCTCCTGCGCTTCCCGGTGCTGCCAGAACTAGAGTTTGTGCTGGAAGGCGAGGAGGTGTGGACGCCATTCCCCGCTCCTCCCGAGGAGGGAGAGGAGGGGAGAGACTCCTGTCTCTTACTGTTGTTGCGGCGGAAGATTGGCAGGCGGGACACAAGGGTGGAACGGCGTGAGCCTGACTCGCCCATCTCAAAGCGGAGAGAGTGAGGCAGTCTGAGGAAGCAAACAAGCACGAATACATTTAAATATATAAACAATTCAACAAAGCAAGTTGTGCAGACACACCTCTGTCACTCATTGATTTTTTTGTTGTGCACAACTTAAATCTCATAGATCAAAGTTCTCATGCAGTAAACTTTCTAATCCAATCTTGAAACCATACATGAACAATGGCAGAAAACTCGGTGCTTTGCAACATTGCAATAAAAATGAATGCAAAGAGCTTCGGTGCACTGTTTGAAGTGAGAAAACACACAGAGTTGTGTCTGTGAGAGTTTAATGCATGCACGCACAACAGCCCTGCATAACCAGCTGCATTCCTCTAAGTTACTGTAATGAAAATAATTCAAACGTAAGTACCTGGAAAATATTTTACATATTCTAAATATTTTAAATATATTTTTAGATTTTAAATACGTGTGTGAAGTAGTCATATGGGAATGTGCTCAGCATAGTGAAGATGCCTCACTGAGCTTCATACGTGTTTCCGGCATACATGATAAGATCAAAGTTAGCTCAAATGTTTTGACTGAGATAGAAAATCTACCAAAAATGAGAGGAAGTATTCATCTTTCAGCCATCTTATCTGATTCTGCAACAAAGAAATGACGTCATGGTGTCCTTTAAATGCATGTTCCTTTTAGTTCAGTAGTAATTTGATTGCTGCTGGTATGATATGTAGGACTGGTGGCCCTTTATGTGAATATACATGCCACATATTACAGTGAAGACTATTTTTAAATAAGTTTGATTTACAAACTATTGCACAATTCATTAGTCTCTTTGTAAACACATTAAAAGCAGGGTTATGTTCTGGAGTTTGCTGGAACTGAGACCATGGTTCCCCTTTTTGACTTGCAGATTAGAAGGAAGAGTTTGTCTCCGCAGACACTCCCACTTTGTTTCTTTTCCAATAGCAAAACTAACTTACAGTGTAGCTCCTGTAGCACTGAAGACGCTCCATCTGTGTGATAAGCTTATATCAACACCCATCACTGAAGTGGCTTATTAAAGTGTCACCTTCTTGACTGTTAATTTAATTAAGTTCAAGTTGCGATGCAGATCTCATTTTTATTGAAAGTTTACTCAACACAACATCCATAATACTTAAAATTAATAACCCTGTATAAACAGCACTTTATAACCCACTTAAAGTAGCAAGTAGTTCCGTACAACAGAATTACTCCAATCAAGACAACAATCATGCATGGAAGGTGAATGGACAGGTGTTAATGGGGGCTGCTAACATAAATAGTGGTTTATGACAGAGTACAGTAAACACACGGGCCAGCTCTTCTACCTCACTTGTCACCAAGTCGTGCTCCCTGGAAATGCTATGATCTCCTCTGATAGATAGACAGAACAGCAGTCATTCAGGTCGTAGCCCTCTGACCTGGTTCATTAAGACAAGCTTAACATTCACAGAGATTAGAATAGATTGAGAACACCTTTCCTGTCTGGCAACAACAAGTACCAACAAGCGGGAAACATACACGTCAATTGTAGTGTTGCAATTATAACACTTCATGATTTACTACGATTAAAATATCAGGTGGATTTATGCTCAACATGACAACTGTTAGTGGTCATGTATTAATCTCAATTGTAGTTTGTATTCACACTATGCAACTGGGATATTAGTCAATGATCTAAAAAAAAAGACCAAAAAAAGATGTGGAGGCTATATTTGACAGACTTAGGATCAAGGATTTTATCTAATAAAAGCTTATAAAGAGCTCAGAGAGGAAATGTGTTGTAGTGGAGCTGCACCAGCTTCCTTGCAAACAAATCAAAATGCATGTGATAAACAAACAAAACTTAAATTAATCTCAGTTCCACTTCTCTTTTCAGGCCGTGACGCTGCTGTTGTGATGGATTCTGAACACATATTTCTCGTTATATTGTAAGAGGACCAGATTTATACAGACTTATTTACATTTGTTTGGATTTAAAGGAGTTTCCATGCAAGTTTCCACACAGCTTTGTTTTCTTAACGCTTTCCCACACCCACAATGTCCACATGTGTCAAATAAAAAATCTTAAACACATGAGGTAATTTTATATTTGCAGCAATGTATGGTCTCAACACACTTTAATCCGTCTTCTTATGCCCGTTGATTATGCACAGGATAATGTTCCATACATTAGCCTGCAGACTGCAAACTCTTCTATCTGTATCCCAAAGTACACTGATCCATAATTATCAGAAAGTCTGAAGGAAAATGAGGCGTGTGTATGTGCGTGTGGTGTTAATAACTGGGTGTTTCCACTAAAACAGGTTCTTAATGGGATCTGTATCACATCATAATCGCAAAGTTCACTGAAACCATCATCTTTACACATGATGGAGGGTTTTATGTTAGGTACTCTTATACCGCTGTGGTTAGTAATAACTTTGTTTCATAAAAATAATCATTGATATGAGCAATGACCAAGAATTCCCATCAGAACACCAAAAATATTAAGCAAGTACAATGAAAAAAGGTCAAAATAATGTAATAGGTATATTAAGCGCATTTGTAATGTATGTACTTGCTGTATTTTTAACAACACAGATGATAATGCTTGTTTACGTTATTAAAGTACATAGGTTCCAGCTTCTGGTCCTCGTGTCTTTCTTTCATAGAAACTTTATTATAAAAAATCACTTATAAAGTCAATTATATAAACTAAAAACAAAAGCATGCTCCTTTCACCACTAACTGAAAAAAGATAATTTATCTTCTTTGACCCCACAGAAATTTTTTCCTAATAAACTCAAGACGATTATCTTTTTTATGGCCAATGAGAAAACACAGTGTTTGCTATATTCATTCAGAACATCAGTCTGATGTTTTAGAAACCCTCTTTGTCCTAAGGAAAGACCAAGGTGAGGCAAAATAATAATAAACACAAAACTAAGAAAATGTATTTGACACGTATTATAATCTGAAAAACGAATGCTGTATTTTTCCGAATGGCCATTAATTAAAAAACAGAGGAAACTGCTTGAGAAACAAGCTTTAAATATAAACATTTGGACTGTAACAAGCCGTGAAGAGTAAATATAGAAGTAAATGGACATTACATAATCATACATTTACTCTTTTGTAGCTCATAGGAATGTGGTAGGCCTATGGCTTTATTCAGAAATGCCATTATCAATTCTGGAGATGAATAAATGTTAAAGAAAAGCACACTACCAGTGTATGCTGGAATAGTGGCATCTTTATTAGAAAGTCAGACACATCAGTGTGGGCCAAACAACCCAAGTGTCACAAGCTACACAAGGTTTTCACAGGTGTTTTCCACCTGAGAAAGGCTTAGCTGCGCATGCTCCTTTAGCTTATTATGATTTATGAGAGGGGAACTTGTACTTATATATAATTTAACTATAACTAGAATTTTATCAACAACATCAGTCTTAATAGGGCCTAGACGTTTTGTTATTGTGCATTTAGAGCAATTTAGCCCGTGTTTTTTTTTTCCCCCTCCACAAAATAAGCATTAATAGTCATAAAATGAGTGCATGCTACAACCTGCAGCAGCCCTGAGGGATATTAAAAGGCTGTCAAACCGAAAACGTCAACAACGCTTTGAAGCCTGCAGACCTTAAATCCCGACAAGCTAGCAGGTCCACTTCACTGACACTCCGGCGTTAATGGTCTCTGCGACATTACATCAATAAAACAATCTATATGGTGTTCTCCAGACTGTAAAGGTCAGGAGTATCCGGTGGAAATAACAGTGTAACAAGGCAGGCTAGCAGGTAGCAGAGAAACACTGAAACGTCACTTTGTGCACGGACGGTACCTTCAGTAAATTCCCGGAATCTCTGCGCAGGCTCCTCGGTGCAGACGCGGTTGGAAATCTTCACTTTGTGCCGGTAGGAGTTACGATAACCAACACGAGGGTGTCTGTTGTCGTAAAAAAATGGTACTGAAATCGCACTGAGGTAGCACCTTGTATGCCACTGACGCCAATATTACACCTCAGTGACGTGGAGTCCCTTTCCTCCTTCCGCGTTGCATCGACAGGCCGCGAGCGTGAATGGCGTTACGTCCTTACGCTTCCTCCTCCTCCTCCTCACTTCCACAGCTCAGCATCTTGAGGCAGGTGTTTGAGGAGGAGTGCATCTTCTGGTGAATATCACTCGTAATCCTCGTTAGTGCTGAAATGAAGGTTTCGAGCATAACTAGGATGGATCTTTTATTTTTTGCCTTCCATTTGTGTTATTTTAGCATTATGAAAGAGAAAGCAAGAGTTTAATTCACAATTAAGTCGTTTTATAAGAGATGGAGAGGTAATAAGGCATTCAAGTGATAGAAATTGACTACTGTAAGTTAAAAAAAAAAAATAGTATACCTAGACATGTGAATACTTGCAAGGATGGGGTAATACATCAACCAGGTTTGTCAGCCTCATTCACCTCTCCAATGGAGTCCATTGAACAAGCAAGACATACATTTTGAGTATAGACCTCTTTCCTCACTCAAACAATAAAAAAGGGTAGGATTTGAATATCGCAATAGTTTAATAATCCATCCAATATGTCCATGTCTGCTTCATTACGTTCAGGGTCAAAATCTGAGGTTTTATTCCATACATGAATGCAAATTAGCAAACAAACCATGAGTAGTTTGAAAAACAAAATGTTTGAGAAACTAGGTACAAGAATGTGTCAGGTATGCCTCTTGACATACTAAACAGTACTATTTAAAACAATACGGAGACCATTGATTTAAAAAGTTTTATTTGTTAAAACTCTTACATAAGCAAAGCAGAAAGTGTAGCTTTTCCAGAAATCTAAAGAATATTTCCTTCTTAACAGAGCATAAATATACGCACAGAAATTTACTGCTTAACACCGCACAACCCTCAGCATCACACACACACGGTCAAATGTGCAACGAGTTAGTGTTCAGACAATCAGATGGGAGAACAACATTACTACAGTGTTTAACATTATCTTAAAAATGAAAGGAAAACCCCACTAGAACCACAAAATTACCTTTATTAACAGTGCAAATATTCTTCAAAAAAAAGGCATGTGTCCTCTTTATATCTACAGCCCCTTTAATCTTATTGCACGCACACACAAAACCATGTAGTATACACACACACACACACACACCTGCAAAGCCAAACATTTGCAGACATGCTACAGATTTTTTAAAGTGCCAGCTTGTATGAAGGTTGAGAGCCAGCCTGCGTATCATTACGTGCCAATATGATGATATAAACCATTATAGTTTAGTCATTTGCACCCAATATAAACCTCATATTTCTATCATAACCTACAAGTGTGTTGTGATCCCAACAAAGAGGATGGGGGGAGGGGGGGCATTACATATCAAAAAGAAAATCCAGCCTTTTTTGTGATTTTAGGATACATTCTGTGTGAGAATAAAGTTCCAAATAAATGCATAGAAGTTGGAAGAAGAAGTCCGCTGTACAAACAAGAGTCCGGTTTGTGAGAACTGGAGTGTAAAAAAAAAAAAAAAGGAGACTAACACACATCTAGAATAACTGAAGCACTGAATGTCACAAGAAACCAATGGTTCACTTTGAAGCTAAAGATCATCATCATCATAATACAGTAAATATAACTGAATGTATTAAAACATTTAAAGCCAAAAAAAAGGGGCTAAATAGACCTCAAACTAAGCATTCAAAAATACCAGGAGAAAAAAAAAATGTCCCATTTGATTAAGTCCCTTAACAAAAGGCAACTGAAACAGAAAAATTAGTTTACAGTTATTTCCATCAATCGTGATTTACCAGTAAAACGACTGATTGTAAAAAACATTTATGCACTTTATTCACTGAAAATATAATCTGGATCAATGTGACAATTAAAAAAAAAAAAAAAAAAAAGAATCAGAAGAGATCCGCTTAGTCTGATATTTAAAAGCCTAAGGATACCAAACTATACAATGGAAACTGAAAATTAAACCACTTCTGTCAGGAAAGGTACAGTAGTTAAGGTTTTCCAGGCCTCACTGGTAGAGGTAGGTAGCATTGTGCCCTAACCAGGGCCAGAAACCTGAGCGAAAACACACAAACTGACTAACCTAACCCTGCAGAAATCTACATATAATGTACAAACAAACCCATGTGCAGGCACATATACAATATGTATCAGTTCAAAACAAGTGTGGTTTTCCAACAAGCAGTCTCATGTGCCCCAGTTCAATCCCAACATCACAGCTGATCCAGTCGCACCAGATCATCCGTTTCCGTGTCTGAACCTGCCAACCTCAGCAACAAGATACCAGCATGCTACACTTAAATGTGAGTGCAGTGCAATTAAACTAAACTAAACAAGGTAGTGTTTGTGAGATATAACTTTTTTTTTTTTTTTTTAATAAGAAAACTAAATAAATTGTTTGAAATATTAGAAAAAAAAGAAGAAAAAAAAAAAAAAAAGGATGAGAATTTACAAAGCTGCGTGTTTAGCACCGGAGCCAAAAACCTCTGGCTATTAAAACCGCTGCAGCTGTAAAGGGGATGCTGTTCCAGTTCTTGGATAAGTTTGTGATCTGTAAGCTGTGCAACAGAGGTGAGACTAATCCAGCATTCTTATTTTAAATCAGAGATAGACAAGATGGTGATGTGATGAATGCGGTGCACAGGCATCTCAAAATAAAAGCAAACTAGGAGGTGGTAACAACTGTGACAGTTATCATGTGCAATGATTATATTGTGCAAAACCAGCTGAACACAACTGTGGAAATAAGGAAAGTAGTGTTTTCAGTAATCGTTTAGAGTAATACCGTAAATGCACACAAATATAAAAGCCATTGTGATGATTGTTAATATTTGACGCCAGTGTCTGATAAACTACGCCTACAGTAAATCCACTTTGTGCAGTGAGAGCAAGAATCTGCTTGCTACAGCAAAATTGATCCATCTGTTAAAAGATAGGGGGGGGGGGGGGCACAAAGGCACTAGTGTCAAAAGTAGCTACAAGGCTCTTTCACATCCACTAAGATTACATCAAACCTGTGCTGCTATGTTAAGACAAAGAGGAAACAGCCAACAAGACCACACACACACTGATTTACACACAATATAATCTATAATGATAAACCTGGTAAAACAGGAAGTGTAAGCTCTAAGCTGTTCCATGTTAAAAACAAAGATTCGATTTGACTGCGGATCATGCAGCCAATTTCAGTAACGGCCAATTCCAGCTGGCAATTAAACCAGTTCAAATACAGACTTTGGTATGTAGAGAAGACCTGGTATTTCTACCAAACTGAAGCTCTCTGAATGTGGACCAACAACTTATAGGTCAAGTATCTTATCCTCACATTCAGGACAAAAAGGCCCCAGCAAACCATCTCATCTGATCCTCAATAGATTTGGATTCAACTTTGTCACCCTGTCAGTAAAACCAGTTTTCATAAAAACGCGCCGAACTTTAAATAAACTCAAACCCTCCTCAGAAGGTCATCTTCTTAGTGGTGATGAACTCCTCCAGCTGAACCTTTCCGCTGCCCATGAAGCTGAAAGCTGGAAACATTGTTCCTGAACAATCCACCTGCCTCTCATAAAGGCACCTCATGGTGTCAGCATCATAAAAGTACACCCGGCATGCGTCGTAATCCAAGCATACGCCCAAGCGTTGTGGCATAGGAAGCATGCGATTGCCGGGATCCCCTGATGATGCATTTGCTGTAGACCCATAGGAGGATGACAAGGCCTTGGGGATGAAGAGTTTGCCCATGCCCAGGGTGAGGAGGGTGAAGGGCTGGGAGACCTCGTAACAGGCGTCTTCACTGCCACTGTCATGCCCACTGTCGTGGTCATACCTAAGGGAAATAAAGAAACTTTTACTGGGACCAGAACAAACATGCAAAGCATTTATCTGGTTATTGATAACTGGAATAATAATATTTCATTCTTTAAAAGTTTGACAGCATTGATCAAACAGAGCCATCCAGCGGAGACATTTGGGATTTATGTTACAGCAGAACAAACTTTAAAAAGCCCTGTGAGCCAGGGATATTGATCCTAAATAATTATTCCTCACATCATTTTCTGGGTGATATCTTTCAAGTAGAGGTGAAAAAACAAAAAAAAAAAAAAATCAGCTCTCTAATTACTGGCCGGGTGCTGCATGCTGCTTATCGCCTTATGTAGTTACCACAGCATTCATATGTATTTGGGTAAATAATGGGCTCCTTAACATGCTTTTCTATTAATTGATCCAGAAAGACAGGCAGGCTTTGTGTGTCAATAAGCTCTTTATGAGTTTATACTGGTTGTCTTACATCACAGGATTAAGTACAACTCACACACTTACAGACACAAGTACTCTCTGTACAGTGCTAAGGATCTTTCAAAGAGAAATATTTCCAATCTTGTTCCATTTATTAGGAACCAAATGTAACAATAAGTAGAGCAGGTTACCTTGGGCTGCTGGTATCTCTGGGATTATGAAACCATTCGAGCAGCTTGGTGTCAGAAGCAACGCCGACTTTTACCAAGTAAGAGTATGGCTCCACTTTAAAGGCCCAATAATGTCTGGAAAAAAAAAAGAAAAAAACATTTACATTTGACATATTTTCCCAATTTTTTTAAGAGATCACTGTTGCTAAAGTTCTACATCATCTCAAATCTTAAATATTTTAAACTTTGAAAATGACAAATGATTAAATGACTTGTAAAAAAGAGTAAGTATTAATTTCCTAGACTCAAGATGTTGCTCAAACGACTTCACATACCTTCCCTGAGTGATGCCAGTATCCCCAATTATGTAATCAAGGCCGATGTAGCTGCCCGTCTGCACACGTTCAGCAGCGAGGAGGAAGGTCATGCCTGCCACACTCTCCACAGTATCTCGTCGCTTATTTAAAATCAGTCGTTCAGCACTGAATCCACACTTGTCGCTAAACAGGAAGCCAAAAGCTGCATGTAAAGGAGTAGGAAGACAATGGGTAACATGATTAAGAGTCATACAAAAAGGAGGGACAAAGTGTAAATGAAGGGGAATTTTTTTTTCCAAAATGTCTCTTCATCAGCAAGTGGAAAAGCTGCCACAAGAGGGCACTAGAGCACAATCTTTACACTAAACAAAGACATCTTCCTCAATAGAGATTCAGTCCTTGTTGATCATATGCAGCTCCCTATTTATATATCTCATGCGCAATTAAATCCATGCTATAAATAGTCCAGAGGTCAAAAGCCATGATTACCATATTCCAGGACAGACATAGGCTGACATTGTGCCAGTTCATTCAACCATCCCATCCAATCTGAAGTATACACTGGGGAAGACCAGTTCATTTGCATGCATCTGGGAAAGTCTGGATAACAACTAGGGCATGATAATAGTATAAACCTCCCTAAAGGGTGAACACACAGCTATGCAGCAGTTTCTATGCTGTAATTAACGAGGCTATAACTGTGGTCTATTACAGCATGAAGCCACTTCAGATACTTTATATGATCCACTACAAATCCTAAGCTTTTGTTCAGGTATGTTAAAACTGTTTGCATTTCTGACCAAGTAGAAATAATTATGTTAATTCAATAGAAATGGATTTATTTAGCCATCAAGTTGTAGGTGTTGACACATTTTAGGAAATGTGAATCATGTGCAAGCTTGCATTTCTACATTTTGCCATTTTTTTTAAGAAAAAAGCAGAATAATGTTTTAGGTTTCATACCCTCTGTGCAGGCTTTGCCCTCAGCATTTTCCTTCAGCCTAAACTTCCACTCAATTACAGACATTGAATAAACTAGTCACTCATCCACATACAGACAGACAAGGCAGTGCAGAACTGGGTAACTTTCAAAGTACAAAGCTTTTGCGGGACACAGAGGAGCAGATGGTTGGGGAAGATTATCCTTTCTAAAAATCAATTCCCTCTTGCCTCTTTATAACATTTGCCAGCAACAGATATGACCACAGGTGTTTCTTCAAAGCTGTGGCTTTGAGCACCTACTCCCACACGAAAAATAAAAGCTACACTAGATTAGCCATTTGGATCGCACAAGTCATAACCATGGTGATAAACCAAACACGGCCCTGTGCCTCATTTCCTCGTAAGTAAGCTTCCAGAGAAATAAGCATCCATCATCTGATAATCTTTCTAAAATAAAAATATGTAAAAATAAAAACTATGAATGCTTGACACCCACGTGCGCTCTGAGAACTAAAAACAGGAAAAGAAAAAAATAAGTTTAGTTGCTGCTTTGGTCAAAAAGAGGCTGATTTTCCAACTACTGCATCAAAACCAGTACAAAAAACACAACCTGAAGGAATGTGGTGAAATTATCTGATGTTTACATTTAATCTCCATAACATCTTCATTCTGCATTTCTGTCCATGAGATTTGAAAGGACAGAAAGGAGAAAAGGACAAGCAGACCCCCCCTGCCTTCCTTGCAAATTAAAACCATCATACATTTAAGGACTCACCTGGTGCAGGTGGTGTATGGAAGCTGACCTCAGGACTGTATGGGCTAAACATGGAGTTCCTGCAGCTTCGAACTCTAAAAGAATACATGCTGTCAGGCTCCAGGTCATGCACCACAGTGTTGGCTCCATACACCCGGTCCGTAGCCCTCCAGATGCCACTGTCCTCACCATCCTCCTGAGATGGGGACTGGCTTGGGCCTTTAAACCTGGAGAAGAAAAATTTTAAGTTTATCACCCATTTATTTATTTATTCAGCCATATATAAATAGCCTGCCTGTGACCTTTAGTTCTGTAATCTTATCTTCATGTCTGAACTCACCTACGATACTCGAGCACATGATGATCTGTAGGCAGATTGTCATCAGACAGCCTCCAGCAGATTGATGCCTCATTATAGACTCTGCTGTTGGACAAGTCGATGAGGGGAGGGTCTGGAACTGCAGAAAAGTATAAAAGCAAATCAATTACTTTGTACAAACATCGGTGTGAACAGGCAGAATATGAAAACAATACCAATATTAAACCTGGACAGCAGTTTTTTTTGTTAAGTCAAAACCAACAAGGCTGACAGTGGAGGGTCAGGAGAAGTAATGCAAGGCAGCAACAGGATTTAAAAAAAAAAAAAATCACTAGCGTCTTAAATCAAGCTAAATACTACACTTAAGCTTTTAACAGATGAAGCAACGGAAGCGTGGCAAAAAAATAGGTGTGTAAGATCAGAGCTTTCCACTCAGGAGCATGGACGAGACCACCTTGCATAATGGAGCTTAAGAGATTTCTTCAGACTTGCTGCGTGAAAAAGCACTTAGTAAAACACCCTACCATCAATTCCCTTCCCATGACCTCTCCTCTCCTTTGTTAGCGTGTTCCTTGTCATTTCTCCACTTGATGGAAGCTTATTGTGAGAAGCATCTGGTACTCGTTTTCCATGTTGCTACAGCTTATGCGCCATCCTCACTGATGTCCTCACCGATGTTTCATGAACCAAATAAGAGTCTAATGGTTACCATATTTTTCAAAACATTAAAAAGGCACCCTAATGGATTCCATTTCACTGGAATAAATGAATGAAAGCTGCACAAAGAGATGGAGCTCTCATCTGTTATCCTCCTCAGATTCACAAAAACAAGTTTCTGGCTAAAGTCCCGTACTTGCCTCCCTTCCCATTTAGCAGGAAAGGCCTTACAAATTAAAAAAAAAAAAAAAAAAAGGAATATTTGTCATTTTAAAGACAAGTGGAAACTGTTAGATGAGACTGAGCTCATGCTGACATTTGGAGGAAATGTCATTCTGGGATTCAGTACAAACGGGCATTTATAGTTGACAAAAACAGCTTTTCAGCCCTTCAAAAGAGTAGAGCACAGAGGTCAACACTCATTGCTGTAGGACTCTTATAGCAGAACAAAAATATAAACATGTTCCAGCTAGAAAATATGAGCAAGTTGTAGGCATTTAATTACAGCCTAGTATATTAAAAACGGAGAATAAAGGATGGCAACATCATAAATATATATTCACTGTAAATTAGTAGGCTTAAAATCTTTCAAATTATTTTATACTTTGTGGTACGTTTTCACAGGGCTTGCAGTTTGTTTACAGCTGCATTATCTGACATGAACTAAATTACTGCAGCAAATAAAATGCTTTCACAGCATCTTTTCCCCTTAGAGTTCAGCAAGTGTCACTTCCTGCAGGCCATATAGATTAAAGACATCAATACGATTCCACACAGCTGCTGCCTACAGCACTTTCTCCACACATGCAGACACATTATCTTAATTCATTTTTAAAAAAGGCATATATTTAGTGGGAATAAATTTCCCGTCCCTAATCTCCTGAACTGATTCAACACGATTCAGTTAAATTTAGTTGCATTTGCAGAAAATTGACTAATAGAATGGACAAAGAATTTGTTAAGTCTATGTTGACATTTCTCAATCCTAAACGTCAGAAACCAGGTCAGACTACTAATTTACAGCGCCCAATAACCAAACAGACAATGACATGCAGCATCCCTAAAGAGTATAGAGAGAAAATTAATACACAATTCACCTCCAAATTGTTAGAAAAGTGGAGTTCACAGGTAAACTGCTCAACAATCACGCTTTGGATTAAATAAGCCTGGAAAATTAATAGTTCATCACATTATACTAAAGACTGCAAAAAGGTTTGCATTGAGTGAAAAAGGAAGCAGCAAAAACAGGGAAGGAGATAATTTCCTTTTGGGAAAACAACCTTACTGGTTTTCAAATGGGTTTGGGCCGTCTCACCAGTGTTGCTGCGTCTTTAAGAAAAACAAAGGTTTTACTTAAATTTAGGAACATGACGACCAATTTTTCATACCTTTATATAATTTTGTTTTGAATATGTTTGTTTTATGTAAAAGCTTTCCAAATAGCCTTATTTTCAAAGTTGTGCTACGCATGTAAACGTGTGAAACAACGTACTGGCAGTACCGCTTCCTCTGTCACTAAAGCAGGAAGTTATTTGATCAGAGACTCTGCCAGATCTGGCTAAATTTCAAACCTAACCAAAACCAATTAAATTCATTTTAAAAACAAATTAGTTCAGTCTACAAAGATTGCACTGGGAAATTAGGCATAGTGGTGAATCAATATTCTACTGTAACTTGCATTTCTTGATACTTAGTTTCATAAAAAAAAAAAAAAAAGTCCGTCAGCAGGCTGTGCAGAACTTCATGGGCTGCTACTGTATGTCACAAATCCTTGCATGACCTGCTTATCCTATTAAGTCGCCCACTGATCTGACCTCTGAGCCCAACACAATTCACCAGGCAGTGCATGTGATGACAAACCGATTAGCTGTCGTGTTTTTAAACACATTTGTTTAAAGCAGAAGGTTTTCAGAAGACCATTCATAGCCTCACAGTGTTAAAGCAGCATGATCAAAAAGGAGCTTTATAAAAAAGTTTTAAAAAAGTCAAAGTTATTGTTGTTTAAGTAGTAAAAATTTTAAGGCTCATTTTAATTCAGATGTTATTTGAAAAAAAGAAAAATTAGGGATTTAAGCAAGTGAGAGTAAACTTGCTGTACCTCCACCAAAGCACATCTCTTTCAGTAGAGTTTCTTCTCTGGATGTGTCCAAAACAAACTCGTCAAAGCAGGGATCAGCTGCTGGGTGGAAGGTCCTCAGAGACTCTGTGGCTTTCTGGATCCTAAAAGTCAACATTCAGAAAGAGAAACCACACTCCTTACCCAGAAAAGTATCAATGTTGAAGCTCTCGATTGGAAAAATGTTGCATTTGGTAAAAGGAATTTTTACTCCTTCCTCATCAAAACCAAAATTTTATTTGACAAATGAAAACTAAGAATGCCACAGTATTAATCTCATGAGTGAAACGTTTCCCAGCTTATCCAAAGCCGTTTAGGCAGATCAGTTTGTCAGCTTAAAGCAGAAGATACGGCAACACACAGTACTGACTGGACACTGAGGCACAAGTCTCTTTACTGCCATGAGTTTGGTAACCTCCGAGCACGTGGCGAGCTCCTGACACATGGTCACTAACTATTAGCTGACCAGCTCAACACTAAAATAAACCGGAGCAAATCCAACTTATAATCTGTGACCAACCATTTTTAGCCACAGTTAAAATGTACAATACAAGCTTAGGAAGGTTATTATGTACCTTTTTTAACATTGTTTTAGTTTAGATATTGAATAATAAACACAATCTTAGTTTTTAACTGGATACTACAACTCAGTTAAAGCAGAGTGAATGTTTACGTCAAAAATTTTAAACTTTATAATCTAGTAAAAAAAGAGTCTTTAGATATTTTGACATTTATAATCAAAAACATGAACATTGGTAAGTCAATCAGTTCAGAAATGTAATATCTGACTGATCAATAACTGCCCTGCACCGTACCTGACATGCAGCTGCTTTGCAGTTTGTACAAAGCAGGACTGATCAGTCTCTTTCAGAACCTCCTGGGCATAGCCCACCAAACCGCTGTTCTCCAGCATACCCTGGTACTCCTCCACCTGAGAACAGAGAGTTACATTTCATTTTTAAAACCCATTTATGAATGTTTAAGTTACAGCAGATAAAAAAATAAAAAATAAAAAAAAAAGCTCAAATCAGTATGAAAGATGAAAACCAGTGTTCCCATACCTGGCCTCTCAGTTGATCCAGACGTCTGTTACGAGACTGCTCGATGGACCTCAGCATCTCTGATCTTCTTTCTTGTAGTGTCTCGAACAGACGCTCAAAGTGCTCATTAGCTTGACGCTCTGCTAGCTGTCCATTCTCCTGAAAAAGACAGCTTTATCATCAGTTACAAAAACACTTCAGTCTTTCATCTAGAAAAAAGGGAAAGTCGGTCACAGCAACTTCTATTACTTCATCTATAATTTGCCTTGAAGTTTAACTTATTCACTCCTTGTAAATGTCATGGATGGACCTCCAATTGAGTCTTTCCAGACTTACTGCAGTACTATTACAACGTGTTGCAAGACTGTCAAGCATGTATATCTTTAGTTTTTGAGTTTGTAAAGTACAATAGAAATGTGTTATATTGGACTTTGATACAACTGATGAGACATTTAACTTGGTACTGCTCTCACAATACAGGCAGTGAGTGTTTCTCTAACATCAAAGTGAAAAAGAGGAACAAGTATCAATACTCAAATACAGATGTGAGGTGAGCTAAATCCTGTTTCCTTATTTGCATAATGTTTGTTTAGTGACCTTCCTCATTTGTACACAGTGCTTTACTGTCCTATGGCCCCGACTGGTTTTAAGCTTTATGAAATTAAATAACTCATTGGGCCTATTTTTCTAGCACAAACTAAA
>JBAMIG010000012.1:10470494-10480994 GCA_037177335.1 Kiunga ballochi
AAATAATCGTGATCTCAATTTCAATCAAAATAATCGTGATTATCATTTTTGCCATAATCGAGCAGCCCTAGTGTGTGTGTGTGTGTGTGTGTGTGTGTGTGTGTGGTTCAGAGTAAACACTCAATCGACACAATGCTGTAAAATGTAAACTGGTGATGACACTGGTAATAATGACAATTGATTTAGTTGTAGCAGTGGGACATTAAGACTGATTAAAGGTATACTGCATTTGCAACATTACTGATAATTCATTGATTAAAAAAAGTTTTGAAAAAATTTGTATATGTAACTAAATACAAGCTGGATCTGGATTAACTTGGAAGTCAGTCCAGAAATCAGGAACACAGACCTGACAACTACATTTAAACATGAATAATTACATATACATCTATTCATTTTCTACAGCTTATTTCCTGAGTGGGGAGCCAGCTGTCAATGGGCGAAAGGCAGAGCACACCCTGGACTAGTCACCTGTCCATCAGAGGGCCAACACACACAGACAAACAACCATGTACATGCACCCCTATGGGTATTTTAGAGTCTCCAATCAGCCTATCCCCAAGGTGCATGTCGTTGGACTGTGGGAGGAAGCCGGAGTAGCCGGAGAGAACCCACGCTAACACGGGGAGAACATGCAAACTCCACACAGAAAGGTTAGTGGTTGGATCTCTCCCAACCAAGGCGTGAACCGGCAACCTTCCCGCCACAGTGCAAACCAACTGCACCAACTTTATTTTTGCACATGGGGCCAACACGATGAGTATCTGAGGCATAGAAATTGTTGTTAATCAGTAGGATGAACTAACCCAAATTCATGAGTCTAATCACATACCAAATTACAAATAAGTTGAAGAAGAAATAAAAAAGATGTTGGAAAATTAAACCATTTTAAATCGACTATTCTGATGGTAAATGTGAAGGTGCTCGCTCACAAACTGGGTAAGCTCAAAGTGTACAGAAGGAATACAGAAAATGTTCCCTGCATTTTCACTGACACATGGTTGCAGGAACAGAACTCCCATAGTAATCTTCATTCAACAGTTTTAGGGCATTGCAAGCAGATTAAAACATAAAATTGAGTGGCCAAAGCAATGGTTGAAGAGTTACAGTGTTTGTCCACAGCGTCACCCTGGACATGACCGGTCATTGAGACAAAGTATATCAAGATGACCAGGAAGGGGGACAACTCCGGAGCCAGTAGTGCCAAGTGTTTAGAGGAAAAAAGCTGCAGAACTACAGTAAATGGATAATTGTTCACACCCTTTACACAACAGAGTGAGAGAACTACTGTGTGTTCAGTCAAAAAAGCTTCAAGTACAGCAAGACAGAAAGGTGCAGCTCATTCCAGCCAGTTTCCTCCTTTCACAAGACCTGATAAACATTCAAGGGATTAATAAAAGTATTTTCTTTCATTACATCATTTTCTTATCTTATTATAGTGACAATTATAGAGACAGACTTCACACAATTCCTCCCACAGTCCCTTACCTCTCTCTTTCTGTCCTGTAGGTACAGCAGCTCTTGATACCAGTCCTCATGTTGCTGTATCTCCTCTGGTGTTTTACCTGGCAGGTACAGTTTAGCTTCTTTCTTGTAGGATGGTAGTCCATAATGCTTCATCCAGAACTGTACACCAAACATGCAACTTAGACCATAATCAGAAGCCTTTGCCACGAGAAAAAGTGCTCATTTAAAAAGCGATGATGACTGAGGAAAAAATGTCTCAGACCTCATAGGAGCCGGTCAACTAATCAAGATACAGACAATAAATGATGTTGTTATTTACTCGCAGGAAGGTTTGGTGGTCATATTGGTCCCACCCTCCATTAGGACCTCCTGTCCTCTGTAAGAAACTCTCCAAAGCTCTGACCTCTGCAGGAAGGTTTCTGTCATGGACATTGGTCTAATGGAAAAGATAAAGCAAAGAATCATCGTATCCATACTATTATCCCTGCATACGGGAGGGATAACTAGGAAAACACAGATGGAGAAACAGAAAACTTGTAGACCTTAAGTGTAGGAGCTGGGGGTTGTTTGGAGTTGGGCTCAGGAGCAAGACTCCAGTTTTCGATCCTTTTCTCATAAGCAGTGACTTCTTGCCTGTATATTCTTTCTTCTTTCAAATATTCCTCAAAGCTGAGAGTAACAAAGACATCAAAAGTATGATTCTTCATGTAACTAGCTGTATTAACCCAGCAGTGTAGATCAAACTGCTGCACACTGCACTCAGGAATAAAAGGGAATCTAAATGTACTTTTCTGTGTATTTAAGGAAGTGTGTGCGCTACTGTAGATTCAGGGTGAAAAAGAGACCCATAAGTAAAAATTTAAAGTATGCCACATTTTATTTATGTATTTTTAACTTACCATGACCGCTGCTCCTCCTTGAATGTATTTATTAAGATTTCCACCTCTGACATTATTTCCTTTAGTTTATTAATCACTAAAAATCCCAAAGCAAATGCAGAAAACATTATCAACAAAATACCCTAAAAAGTTGTTCTTACTATTATTTACATTACTCAGTGGTTCCCATTTATCATACTGCATCAGCGGATATATTGACTCTACAGAGTTATATAAATATTTATGTTACAATGACAAAAAATAGCAAATTTCGCATGAAATTTAAGTTAAAATGATATTTTGGTATTATGTGTTTCTCATCAGACTTACACTCTGGAGATAGCTTTGCATCAGATAGATGTCTCTGGAAATTCCTCACACCATTTTGAATCTTTATTAGCTGCTTTTGGCAATTCATCTCTGTAAAAACACACTTTTCACAATAAGTTTTGTTTTTCTTCTAAGTAAATTGCTATTGATAAGGGATTGTTTTTCCTGTAGTTTACTGGCATTTTTTAGAGTTGAGAAGAACTAGACAAACTATAAAGTATTTACTATCCCCTTTAAAGAGACTCTGACAAGACCAAGAGAGAATATACTAAAGTGGACTCACTCTCAGTGTTTCTTTGTCTTTCCAATAATCTCTCGAACTCCTCCAGTTCTTCCGACACATCTTTCCAGCCGTTCTTTTTGCACTGACTGATCAGTGCCTTCTCTTTCTCCAGCTTTTCAAACCTAAAATATAGTCAAGTTTCACAAAATATCAGATGGACTTGTTTAATAAAGCAATGATAAGAAATATGCTATATATTTTTAATATTTCCTTTGTAAAATTAATACAGAGTAAGAGTATGAGATGTATCAAATAAAAATAAAGCACAAACAAAACCAGTGCAATATTGATTTGTGGACTTTGAGGATTTTAATCGGTCTTTCAAGGAATTTCTTTAAAATTAGGTCAGATTTCAAAATCGTATTTTAATATTAGTATAATAATTCACTATATTATCAACACACTTATACATTGCAACGCTAAACCATTGAACCACTAAACCATCAATCTAAACCATTTCATCCAATTGATTTGCAATAAAAAGTCATCAAATTCTGAAGATTGTATTGAAATAAATCATTTGACTTTTTAATTTGTTTTACCTCTTAATAAGATGGATGCTATAAAAAAAATGCTACTAAAGTAAAATATTCCTAAAAATTTTAATAAATACAGAAACATTACAAGCACTGACAAAGGGAATAAATAATAGAAATGATTATTTCAAGATTTAGAGTGAAATATAATTATTTGCTTTTACTGTTTTTTGTTCTTCTCTGCTTCCCGTAGAAATCGCAACGCCTTTTGTCTTTCCAAGCGGTGATCTGCGCTGTTTCTGTTTACAGGAGGTGATGTGCGGGTGTGCTGAACTCGGGTCTGTCTTTCATCCTGATAAAACCCATTATAAAGTAAAACACTTAAGTTTAATACTACTACGCATTGTACTTACGTCGAAATGTTTAAAACATCAGCCAACTTCCGTACAATAATGCAAAACTACAAAACTACACTCGTAGGTCTAGAATTACTAACCAAGCTGTTGGCCAAGCATCCATTGTCGGACAAATACGAGAAACAAAACTTTATAAAAGCCAGCGAAACTATTTCAAAATCACAATAAATAAAGACCAAACATCAGGCTGCAGCATTCCGGTAACAAGTGTATGCTATAGAAGCCAAAAGGTACAAGTTTTCCTCACACCACTCAGTTTACAAACGTTTAGAGCTAAATGGTGAAGTATTGCTTGTTATCCGTACTTGTTGATAATATTTCATAATACCTAAAGCAAGTCATTTAAAAAAAAAAAAGAAGAAGAAGAATAAACTGAAAACAGCTCTGAGATAAATACCCAGCACAGGTCATCATCGCATCGTGTGGTTGCTAGGGCGGCCATACTTCAGAGTGTCTGTAAACAAGGCAAACTTTATTTAACAGAAACACCTTTTCAAAATACACATGTAGTTTCTGATTTTTACCACTAGATGTTGCTGTTCCTCATTGATAGATTTTAGTCATTGAGCACCTCACACAAAACTAGCAGGACAGTGCTTGATGAATACAATCCCCGCTCCTATTAGGCTGGAGAGACAAACCTAATGTAACCAAGATACAGTAACCATGACAACAGACTGATTTGGTTGCATCAAACGCTGAGTTTATTTTAAAATTAAGAGAGATTATAGCCTATCTAATCCTCTTTTTAACCTCCAGTAAAAAAAAAAAGTTATTAAAAATAAATATAGTTGATAAACCAAAAATTTTAAGAACACATATTCCCCTTGGATATGCATTTGAGAAAGTTGATTTAAAAAGAAAAAGGTTTGTGAAAAATGATATGTTAATTGACCGAGTACCCTAGTGTTTCTGACTCAACTTATTTAAGTATTATGCTAAATTACTTTCAATGTACTATCAGAGAGTGCACGGAGAAAGCTGAGCTGAAAAAGAAGACTTTACCAGCTGCTAAACAAAGCAATAATGGCCCTAAGAGCAAATGCAAGCAGATGCTCCCCTGGGGTAGAGAGGCTTGTGATTGGCCTACCAGCTCTCTGATGGGTTGTCGGCAGTATAAAGCTGTTTTCCTTTTCTCTTTTATACCTACATGTATACATGATGTATAAATACTATACTGATGTAAACATTTTGCATAAACAAGCTTGTTCAAATGAATTAAACCTTGTTTCAGTTTATGCAGTTTTATCTCCATTTATTTAAAAAAAAATAATTTAAAGTTTTGTTAAACTTGGATTCAGACATATCATGGATTTAGTTATTAATTTGTAGTGGCTAGTTAATGTGATTTATTCAGCATTACATTAGATATTTTATTCATACAACCCTTTTTTTAAAAAATCATTTATTTACTCATTTATTGAGGAAATGATGCCGAATTGGTTCAAAATCCAATCAGAATCAGCATATCGAGCACCCATCACATGCGAGCCTTTATTTGCTTTGTCCTACTGTAGGTCATGACTTCAGTGTCCTCGGCTTTAACCTCAGAATTGGTCTGAAAGGACTTTTACATCACTGAATTTTAATATTCTTTTCGTGACCCAGTTTCTGACTGTGCTTTCGTGCAGCTAAAGCTATTACCTGCACATCTCCCTCTCTCTGATAACTGCTTTTGCATTCATAAGAGACCTTCGTTATTTCTGTAACAGCTTTTTTTATGATGGCCAGCAGCTATAATTATTACGAGAACTGGCAAAGTGACAGTCAGAGATAAAAGGGTTGAGAGAAAGAAAGAGTGAAAGAAATATAAATAGCAACCTGAATCCATTATTGAGCACAGATATTGGGATGGTCTCTCCTGTGGGTGCAGAGTTGTCATCATGACATAAATAGCATTTGCTCCTCTTAATGGGGAACGTTACGATTTCCTGTCTCAGCCAAGAGACTTAAATTATTCGATATAGACATTCAGCTGTTTGTTTAAACAAATCAGCTAAACAGAAAGGTACAGAGTAGGGAACGTCCAGACCTGATGGGGATACTGTACATTTGTGCTGAGGAACACATATAACAATGATTCATTATTTAGATGTGCTTTTAAAGAGTAAATAAGTTATTTTCTTTGTTAAAGAAGATTGATTTTAACCTCTGGGCTAGGTTGGCAAAAGGCCACGTACTACCAGACGTCTCAGCTTCACCCCACTGTGACTTCTTCACCACTCGGTTTACTCAGTTGCCATTAGTTGACTTAAATCAACAGGTGCTTGCATGGCTTCTGTCACACATCCAGTACTCAGTTTTCTTACTCTAATATCAGTGGCGACCTGCTACAAGTACAAGTAGTATGATTTCCTGTCTTTCAATGACAAAATACCAGAAATTTAAGTATTATCTTATAAAGCTCATTTCATCTTGTGACCAAACTGGGAAGCTTTATATCTTATAAATCAATCTCCAATCAAAACAAATTAGATTTCTTTAACTATTTAAGAGGTTGGTTCAAACTCACTTAGACTGTATTCAGATGCAAGAAACTTGTGTCAAACAAGGAGGTCAGATAAGAAGTAAAAATAAGAGAAAAAGTGACCTTTGGTCTCCTCTTAATGGGAATCTTATGAGACACAATCCCTGTAAACTGAGAAATCGGTTTTGCATTGACAGAGAATGGAGGAAGGAGAAGGTGCACCATTATTTATGTCATCTGGCACCATGTTTATATGTGTGTGTATGTTTGCAGTGAAAGCATGTGCTGTATTTCTCTTCTTATACCACAATCAACTGTGTTTACTTGTGTAAACCTTTAGTAGGGCTGGCTGTATTGATTTTCAGTCAACATGCTGGCTGTAATGTGGCCAAACACATAAATGGCATGCACAGAAATATTTCCAGCACACACACACACACACACACACACACACACGCACGCATACATATATATAGAAGTAGATTGCAAAATCTGAAGAATCAGCAAGTGCTTTAAGGGCCTGAGTTTATATGTGCACATCGAATGAACAACACCAGTAGTCACACAGTTTTATTACTCTTTTGGGCCACTTTAATGACAAGATAGTCCCTCCCTGTTTAGAATAGAAGAATGAAGAAGGTAGTTTTTTTTAGCAGGTTTTCCAGGTTAATGCATGCATACACACAAATACACACTCCGTTTTTTTCTTTTTTTTCCCTCTTTTTTTCTGGCACCTGGTGTAGCCGTGTCAGGTGTTACAGGGCAACATGATCTGGCTGCGTCCTGCGCAGCTTGTTGAGCATATTCGACTCTGACGGGCTGCTCGCCAGTGAGGACACACAGGACACACACATCCGTGGCAGAAGTTGGTTGTAAAGGCACAGGGATATTGTACAGTTAAATTAACACTCCTCTTGTTTCAGCGTTTCATTTTCTTGCTCTGTAACATCAACGCGTTTCTGCAAACTTTCATCAAACAAATCTTCCATAATTTACATCCTTTTTAAGTTAACGTGTGAACTGATGTCACTGTCTGAGTTAATGTCTGCTAGCTGGTTTCCTTTTACCTCGGGCCCACATATGACCCAATTTTCCATCTGCAGCCAAGCATTATACTAGCTCTTAGTATTGGTATCTATGTTGGAGCAAAGGTTCCTAATGCAATTTTAACAGTGAATGAAATAACCATTTACCCTCAATCTTATCTCATTGTTGCATATATTTCCCTATAAATATTATAAACACTCATGTCTTTGTCTAAATTAATTGGCTGACTTTGCCTGATTAGAAGGAGTTATTTGAATCATTTTAACATCAGTGATTCTCCCCTTTGACCTTTCATTCAACACCGTTAGCAGGCTTTCCAAAGTTTCCATGCAGGCTCAGACAGGATAGTCTGAAGGTTGTCTGAGCTGCTGCAAATATGTATTATATTTATTTGTTTTCCTGATTGATTTTGTTTGTTTTTTTTTAACATACTTGGTTTTGCATTTTAATGTTATTCCATTTACTTTCCATAAAGATTGTAGCCTGTGTCATTTGTGTCTAAATGTCTTTTTTCAGCCACAAAATCCTTCTGTTAAAGGAAATTAAACGAGACTTGCACAAAAAAGCACTTTTTGTCAACTGTAAATGAAATCATTTTAGAATGAAGCCATCCAGATGCAAGTGTGACACATAAATTGTAAAAAATATCACCTAAATAACAACCTTTGCCTTTAAAAAGATGATTCGTGATCAAAACACAAATTATGATGTCAGGTAAAGTGAAGAGGTCTGCACATCTTATCACAATCAATGTTCTTCTGGAGAAACAGAAACAACAAACAAACAAAAACTGTCTCCTGGTTTTCACATTAATGCTGCATTGACTGAATGAGTCGGTTCATTATTCATTTATCTTGGAAGCCTGTTTGTAAAGTCGTGGGGTGCTTTGGGGGGACATTAATTCATGTAGTGGAGCATTTTCTCGCACAGAAATTCTGATTATTGATGCATCATGATTTTAAAATGTATCTTCCAGAAAATCCCAGCAGGTTTGGAAACTGATTTTGAGTTCTGAAATACAGGATTTAGGAGACGGGTCGACATTTTACACCTCTTGTACTTACTGAACATATTTGGGCCCCAACCAGCTTTTGTAGAAATATTTGTTATTATATATATATATATATATATATATATATATATATTAGTGTTGACAAATAAACTAACCACCCTGCTCTTTTTTACACACCTTCACCACTCACTTCATGTACATTTATTGCTAACCAGCTTATTTTCAGACTCTGTTAATATTATGCATTACATTTTTAGGCCCAATGGCTTGAATTTAGTAGTAAAATACAACTTTGAATATTTAATGTGATGGAGACAAACAAATCAAAAAAAGAAATGCTGCAAGTGGGTCACCCCTCCCATCAGAGATGTGTGTCTGCTTCAGCTCTGACTAAAGGGATACTTCCCTTGGTGCATCATTTGCTGTCATGGGATATACACAATCTGATTACCAGCAGCCACGTGGGCATAGCTTGAATTTTCCAAGTACACTTCAAATTCTTGTTAAGAGATTTCTGAACTTCTGCAGACGTTGAACCAACACAACAGCAAACTAAACTTTATCAAAGAAGGTAAATGGAAGGAAGGGAGCAGCTTGATAGTCACATGTTCCCTGTTACATTGCTGCTCTCTGCCAACTGTGCCACATGGGAGAAGGAATGGTCATTTTGTAACTCAAAATATGTCAATCCATTCAAACAGAAGACCCTCAGCATTAAAAGAATGAGTGCCAAAAAAGACTAGCATTAATTTAGTTTTGAATGTTTAACTAAACTGAGCTGAACTAGTGGTAATATATGAAGAAGGCTGGTATGTCTAGTGCCCAAAGGTAACAAAACCTGTCTACTGACACCTCCACGGCTCAATAATTAACACACAGTTTGTTTGTTTAATGTAAATAGATGTGCAAATAACAAATCTTGTATGACTTTTGTCTTGCATCAGCTTCCAGGTTTATGCAATGCTTTCTTTAATTTTCTGCAGAAATATTTGGCAAGTTCAACGTTCTGAACAAAACAGCATTTATTATCCCACATCAGCTATATGTTGAAATCAAACAGATCTTGTTATCCTGTTATAGTATACACTAAATCAGGAACCACTTGTTGATAATTCTAAATCAGACTTGTTTCACCCCGAACAAATTTTGTAAAGTAATGTCATGTGAAAGAGTTTCTCATCCCCAAAAAAAATTCTGCTGTGGGTACCGTACATCATCTGCACAAACTACCACAGGTGTCATATTCCAAGATAATATTCATTTCATGTTAAATAATGAGATGTTTCCTGTAAGTCAATTAAGCAAGAGGGTATGCAGGCTTGTGTGGGGCCTGAATACTGCTTCACAGAGCAGTTAGATCTGTGCTGTTAGTTGTTTTCCTGAGTGTGTGTTGCACAGCAAGAGAGAGATAAGTGTTACATTTACAGAAATGACCTGCAGGGCTGAGAGGGCTTTTTTTTTTGCAGATGTTCAGAGTTCACAGTGTGTGTAGTTTAATGAGCACTCTCGCTGCTCTAAAGTTCATGGCTGCTGGTATCACCCTACTCTTAGTGCTTTATTGACTCTAGTCAGAGCAAGTCCCACTTTTATGGAGAGGTTTGCTTCATTAAAAAGGGCTGTCAGTGGCAAAGAACAGGTTTTAACTTTTACTTTGACTGAAAAGGAACAATTAAAACCATCTTTTCTATGAACCCCAGCAGAAGAGTTCTGGTATTTCAGTGGCTCCACAGATTTACCCAACAGAAAAAGCTGATACACAATTAAAGCACTTTAACTTTAATGGGCACAATGGGAATTTTTTATTTTTTTTATTTCTGGGTGTGAAAAATAAGCTATTTTTATTCCAATCCCTTTTCCTATATAAGCTTTCCCTTAGACTCTTTATCTACTATGAATATGCGACTAAAACAAGCATGAGCAAACATACTGGCACACCCAAAGCAATCAGGTTTGCAGTTAGCTGGATTATTATGACGACTGTGGGAAATCTAACACCTAATACCTATTGAATCCTAAATAATTAAAAATAAATGCAAGCCAAAAATTTATATTAAAAACAAGACAAATATTCAAAGGACTGAATTAGAGGAAAATTTGTAATATTAGGTTACAGAAAGCTTGAGC
>JBAMIG010000012.1:10481423-10505043 GCA_037177335.1 Kiunga ballochi
ATATTAAAAACAAGACAAATATTCAAAGGACTGAATTAGAGGAAAATTTGTAATATTAGGTTACAGAAAGCTTGAGCATTGAGTTTACCTTCTGCACATAGGATCTGTCCCTGCCTTTTCCTGGTAGCTCAGTACCAGAGCAAACATTGTTGGTGCTTTTTGTGCCAGTTATAAACTCCTATTAGATGCCAGGAGGACAAAGAGACAAGAGAACAATGTTTGTATGAAGTGCATTTTCCCACAGGGAAATCTTGCACGTCTAAGCTCTGTTCTGGTCTTGTTTAGCATAAAAACTGCACAATATGCATCAAATAACATTTAGGAAATCCGATTACTTTTAAGGAAAAGTATTCATACATGAATGAGGTTCTGGTAGAGACATCTGTGCTTGAATCAGCACCACAGAGCCACAGTGAAACACCGGGGTAGGTAAAAACCTAGTTATTAGCTAGAAAAGAAGGTACCTTGTAAAAACAATGGCTCCTCAAAGGAGCGTAGGCACGGCTGATGAGTCAGCATGGCTTCAGCAGATGGTTTGGCGGTGGCAACAGATCTGGGCACAGCCTAACTTTAAACCTATCACAGGGAATTTGTGCCATTAGCATTTTAGTCTCTGGGAATGAAAAATGCTTTCTGTAATGCATGCTAAATGGAAATAATTTAAGATGATAGCATGCTGTTATTTCAGTTTTGAGAACCAGCGAGGTGCCCTACAGTTCAGTTTGAGTTGAATGCAGTTTGAGGTGATCAGATAAAGGGACTGACTGGGTTAAATAAGACAAAAATGATTCACAGAACCAGAAAAGTCGAGCAGTGAAGGGCATATGTCATAGATTTGTTTCTAGGCTCCATGTTTCAACCAGCAATCTATGTCAGCATTTAGCAGGCAGAATACAGCCTGAACAGATTGCCTGTCCATCACAGAACCTCATCTTTTCCTTTATTATTATTATTCAATTGTTTTGTCCTTGAAATTTGGCTGTGTCTTTTGAAATTGGGCCTATTTTTGTTTTTAGCATCTGGTGGGCTTCAATAAAGTGGGGATTTTTTAATAAGTATAGAAACTCTTTCCTGCCAACAGGACTTATCACCTTATTGTTTTAAAACCCATGTCTCTGCAGAAATTAGGCTTCTATAGCACAAGATTGTTATTTGCTCTTTTGATTTCTGAGTCAGGCCACAGAATGCCTTAAATTCCTCCCTTATCTAACAAATCACAGACAAGTTTGTTCACATGTGACTTTAAAGTCTTCCATCGTGTTAGCTGCACAATAATAGATAGCACAACGTGCCAAGTGGACAGCATAAAGCCAGAGATAGGGATATGATAGGAGATGATATCCTTGTCCAGAGACTACAGTAACAAATTCCTGGTTTTATCTTTTATCTGTAACGAACAGACTTGATGAAGCAGCAACAGGAAACAGAAGCCGAAGAGAATAAATGCACAGAGGAACAGGGACAAGACACAGGTATGCAATTAGCTAAATTAAACTCATGACAGGAAGCAGGACATGGGAAGAAACATGTAAATAGGAACAACAAAACTCCAAACTAAAACCCCTTCAGAATCCAAATTTAACATTCAATTCAGCTTTATTCGTGCAGTGCCACTTAACGACAAAGTCATCTCGGGGCTTCACAGACATCAATTTGAGCTCAATTAGAATCAATAACCTAGCTAAAAGAATTGCATTGGATCTAGGCTTTGATCCAATCTTCAAGTCTGAGCTCCATGAGGCGACAGTGGAAACTCCTTTTGACAGGAAGACAAAACCTCCGGCAAAACCCGGATCAGGGACGGCAGCCATCTGCCTCGATCGGCTGGGATGGAGAGGACAGGACAGACAGATTAACACACATAGCAGCTTTTATCCAAGAAGACCTATAGAAAAAGGAGAAATATGTTAATGATGTTAATAGCATCAAATATATGTTGAAATACATTAAAAATAAGGAGCAGGAAAAGTAAAAGGAATCGCATTGCATTATGGGACGTCCCAGTAACTGCGTAACTTATTGGATTGTTATAATACATGCAAAGTTTAGCATTTCTGTCACACCAAAACTTTTAATCATTCAGTGTTTACAATGCCTTCATAAATGCATATTAATGTCATGTGTGGTAGGTCACTCCAGCACCATCGTGCAGCTTCTGTTCTTTAAATACCGAGCCAGATGTCTCCTTATAAACTGACACTGAAAGATGACACATTTATGATCTCTGAAAAAGTCTTTGACTCATCAGTTTGATGCTTTACCTCACTGCATCTCCACTAAAGCTGGTCCAATAAAAAGTAGCGGTATGGATGCTACAACTAACCATTTCCCCGAGCTGGTTTCTGATCCCATGACATATTTAAAACGATAAAACTGTCTGTTTAAAAAAACAAATCCCCAGCAGCCCAAAGACTGTGCACGAACATCTGAATAAGTTTTCTGGATCCTTTCATGAGATTACCTATTATAGATCATCAAATCTATACATTTTGTTGCAATATCACATTTGAGAAACATGCAACTATTTGCCATTGTGGTCTAGCGGTGCACATCTTTGCATCTGTACTTCTAAAACATGGTCCGTTCCACTGACCTGTTGCTAATGTGATACAACATCATCGGTGTGATATCACCCAGATTTCTTACTCTACATTTATTTTCACCTCAGATAAAGATTAAGCTGCCAGTGAGGGAACAAAGAAATATTTTAGCTAGACAAAGAAAGTGTGTATGTGTGTAAGAGAGTGTGTCTTTAGGGCTAGTGTACATGCAAGCACGTATGTGCGCTTCTTGTGTAACCTTTTTAAATGATTCCTCAAGGGTCTGAACTAAAATGAATTTATTTAGTTATTTTAGTTATTAGTTATTTAGTATATGCAACAGGTCTAATAATATTCCTGAATACATTGTGCATTAATTAGCATCAGTTACTGTGAAGTCCTTGGTCGACAGCCTCTGTTTATGTGTTATTTACAAGTGTGTCTAATTTGTGTATTTGTTGTTATAGTCACTGATATGCCAGCTAATTCTTCCTCTATTTATGTGAGTGTTGATTTGACAGCTGACACAAAGTGGAAAGTCTCAGTACCAGTGCGCTGAGAGACCAGCAACCAGCCTCGTGAATTGCACACACACATCTATAACTGTTGCACACGCACGCACACACCCACACATACACACAATTAGCAGAGCTTTCCAGTCCAATCAGAACATGTGCTTGTTTGTGGGACAAAAAGAGAAAGAGCAAGGCAGAGACAGGGTGTCTAGTGCATACCAGTATCAGGTTCAGACCAGTGATCCCCATGTTAATGCCCAGCCTATTTGTTTTGACCACAGGGTCTCTTATGTAATCTGTCACATTTCTGCAACACCATTTTTTCAGTCTAGTTTTACCAGCAGAATTTTCTCTTCATCCAAAGCAACGTGACATCAGAGCATCAAAGTAAAAGAATAAATAAAGTATACTCCTTGCACTTTGTTTCAAATGAACAGTGATAATAAATAGACATGTTGTACTACAGATAGGTTCAGCATGTATTCGAATTAAGGCAGTCGTAAAATGCATTCGAAAGTGTTAAAGCCCCAGGCCTCTGCCTGTTTAGCCCCATTTAGGACACCAGGACATCTGCAGACTTTATACAAATCTGGCTGTGCTATCTCTCATCTGCGATTGGTTGGAGCTGAAGTACCTCCCATGTGATTGGCCCAGTCATCTGCCTATTTACCATAAAGCCAGACTGTTAATGAGTTTTGAGACAGCTGTGTTCTGACCAGTTTTCCATGAGAGAAGGTTGTAGCTGTTGTGTTTTGCTATTTGTTTTGACAAAGGTTGTGCAGTTTCATAGGATTGAATTTGGTAACCAGGCACTGTTGTTTTCTCCAGGTTTTTGTTCTTTGTGAATGACCTTTGGTTGTCTATTATGTTTGTGTTTTATGGTGAAACCAGGCTCTGGTATTTTCCCTTAGTTCCTGTTGGTTAATAGATTTTTATTTATATAATTTAATAATTTTTTTGTTATCAATGTTGCTGCCCTATTTCCCCTAGCAGAATTGGGGTTGTAACAGAAAATGTTCAGTAGCCTATCATTGCTTGACTGCAAGCAAACATAAAGATACTCAAGCTGGTGAATGTGGGTCAGAGTATTCTTTCAGTATGAAGTGAATTTGGTGTGTTTTCTGAAGCTTTATTGGCCCAACAGCTAATTAGCTAGTACTAATGTTAGCTAATTAGCTAACACTAACGGCATTACATTACATTACAATCAATACATAATGTTTTACATAAAAACATTGAATAAATGCTTGTATAAAACGGGTTAACATGCTCCCGTAAGAGGGGCTGTCCACACACGTTTACAGAACATAAATCCATTTAAGTTGTTGGCTAACTGTGTAATGAAATCAGGCCTAAATGTTGCTTCTCCCAGTGAGATTAATTCAGTATCCATTAGGCTACTTTGTGAATATCTTACACCCATTTTGTTTCTATTGTGTACATTTTAATATATAAAAAAGAACAGACCAACGTTTCTAAATTACATTATGACATGACAAAAAACAAAACAAACAAAAAAAAGAGCGGAAAATGCTTTGCTTTCTTTCTTTCTTTCTTCTGCATTGCGAGCATCGGTTAACATATAGTATCACATGTATAGAACCATGTGTGCTACTAGCAAGGCACTTGGTCCAATATTTCCTTTGTAACAACATATTTGTCATGTTAACGTCAAAAAGTCAAAGACCCTTTGAGTCATGATCAATGAATTTAAAGACAGCAGGTCTTCCTGCTGCCATGGTGATCAAGGACAGAGAGAAGTCAAAAGAAAAGGGAAAAAAGCATCAGATTAGCAGACTTTATTGCAAGTTATTTATAGTTTTTATCTTGTTTTGATGTTGGGTTTAAGTTTACATCTTATGTCAGTCAATTGTCTTAGAAACCACATGGAGACAGGCTGAGACACAGGGACCAAAGAGGTGTATGATGACTGAGGCGAGTTTACCTGCAGGTATTCAGAGATGGAGGAGCAGTTTATGTAGGGCAGCTTTCCAACAGGGCATTATTCACCCTAAATATAGACGGAACAGAAGTAGGCTGAGCTGACAACACTGTCAAAAGGTGTTAAAAAGGAAGCCATAATGTGTAGCCCTTTGTAGAATAACAGTAAGGTAAACTCTACTTTGTCAATTATTTCCTCATCATTTAGGATCTTTTATTATTTTTTTTTTAGCTATGATAAAATCCTACATGTACAAAACCCTAATTTAGGTTAATCAATACGTTATTTTGCGATTGAGTCTTTGAAGATGCAGTGTTGCATTTAAAGACACTCCACAGATCATTTCTGGGTATAACTGAGCCTCCTAAACACATCACTCATTTTAAGCCTTTTACTTAAATTTCTTGTAAATATGTAAGTAGTAGTGACAAGTAGTGACCACGTGCACAGTTATTCTGTCCTGGGGGCTATTTCAGTGCAGATTATAGCAAAAAGAATTTAAAACAAAAGAGCGAATGTTTGCAAACCTTTTAGCAAGGTGTGGATGTTGTCTTTCATTATACTGAATCAGCTTTAATGAACGGGCGCTTTATATTTGGAATAAATATCAGGCACATTAGATAAGAGTTTCTCATTTTGCTGCTGGTAGGGAATCTGTCTCCAGCTCCATCTGCTTCTTTCCTAAGACTTCATGGGCAACCCTCTGAGTCAGTACGCCCACTCCCTGCAGAGCTGACGAGTCATTTTCTCAAAATTCGGCTTTTATGCACACATTCTTTGTCCAATCCCAGCTTGCACATTTCAGACCAATAAACTCCTCCTTGCGGCCGTTTTAATCCCCCCCATAACTGTATCAACATGTAGCCGACACCACCGCCGCAACCTCCACATGCTGTCACAAGCATCACTTGTTCCAAGCACAGAAACATCTACACCGTATAATTCACAATTACAATCAAAGAGGCGAGTTTACATTCCTCTGAGATGGGATGTAGGTCAACTGAGGCTTTAACTGAAGGAGGATGTTAAAAAGAATAAAGGTGTGTAAATCACTCCTTTTCCCAGGAACTCTTCTCATCTTAGATTTACGATAAATGTTTTTTCCTTTTTACTTTTCTGTGCAACTAAAGTGTTTAAAGTTAACACAACTGATGACACATTAAGTGGCCATGCTAATAAATATCAACTTCAAAGTGGATCCAGAAGAGCCTGTCAACACCTTTGCTTTTTCCTTTCCCTCTCTCTAACAGCATATTGTAATGACTTGCTAGAGTTTCTTTTGGACAACCCAAGTGTTTCTTAGACAACACGATAGATGCGCTTTATCTGAACCAAACCCGTGCCTGATCCCGCAGGAGCCCTGCGTGCAGGCACACAATCATGACACATCAAGATATTCCCACTCTCTGCTTTGTTAGCTGTTCTGGCAGTGAGTCATTACAGCATGTCGGGCATAGGTGTGACATTCTGGGATTGGCTGCTGACGCTATACGTGTGGAGGAAGCAGGTGGTGAGAGCTTCATTGCCGCAGAAGGAAAAACACCAGATTCATCTCTGCTGGCGAATTTGTTAACAATCAAGACACAAGCGTAATTAACACTTGTGTCTTAAAGCGTTACCGTGGGAATATGAGGAATAACTTATTAGATGGTAAATCTGTCATACTTTAAAGATTAGATCAATTCAAAGCCTGCAAGATCAACTAAGGGAAAAATTCATATCAGGAAATAAATCTGGCCTTTTAGGTGACAAGGTTTCCATGGAAACTCATCTAATTGTCTTAAAAAGGACACATGACCAGATTTTTCATCTGATTATTCATCTGACCCACAATTTGCTACAACACTACACAGTCCTGTGTGATCTTTGCTCCGTTTATAAACCAACATCTTAAGAGATTGGCTCGTACTACTGATAAAACTTTTTAAAAAAGAAAGAAAAATAAAAGGTCAAAAGCAATTTCCTGTTCTCGTCAAGCTTAAAATACACATTTCTATTTAAAAGTCCAGATTACCAAAGCAGAGAACTTGCTTATGGTACTAGAAGCTAATATTAATGAATCACCAGATGACTGACCATTAATCACTTGGTTTATATTAAAGCAAGTAGGTTAGGGGAAAACAATACATTTATTAGGGCCGTGTGAAAAAGCACAGGCATCCAAATGTCATAAACAAGCACATCATCAGCAGCAGTCTTAGCATTTACCAAAAAATAAACAAACTGAGCAATGACACAAGTGCAACATGGTTTTATTGTCAAACTGTTAAGACATGAACTTGATTAATGCCATTTCAAATCTTAAACTCCACTGTGGTAAAGTGCAGATTCAAATCAAGTTGCCCTGGGTATCCTCATACATTTTCTATCTGCTTTTGAATTGCAATATGAAATCCTAAGAATGATGAAAAGCCCTTTTTGCCCCCTTTTCAACCCACACATCTAAAGCTAATGTGCAAACAAGATAAACCGACAAAGCCTTACCACTCTGTACCTCGATGCGCCTTCGGGGCGAGCAAAGCTTTTCCAGCTGTAACTTCACGTCTAGTTGTTGTTTTAATGATCCTCTGCAGTGATTGCTCGGTAGATATGCTGCTGCACACGCAGTGGGCAAAAGGTTGGCAAACTACCCAAACCACTTCGTTTTCTTTTCCTCCAATCAAGATTAAAGTATGACAGCATTTTAAAAAAAGGTCAGACATACGTCAACGCTTAAGAGGTCACTTCTGTGTACAAGTTTGCACCCTACAGCGGCTGCAGACACAGGGTTTTATCTAGCGGCAGCCGTGTGTCCGTTTGTGTCGGCTCATGAAAAACACTGTATACGAGGAATAGTTCCCTCGTTCAACACAGTCATTCAAATTCTTTCATCCTTCTTACAATTAATACAAAGGTTTTAACCCCCCCTCTCAGTGAAGCAGGTGGATGCTGAAGGAAGCGGCAGCAATGAGGTAAACACAAAAACTCATGATATTGCACAGACAAGTGCCGGCACAGAATACATCAGTCTCTCTTCCACTTTCCAACAGCCCAGCCTGTGCATAGGAAGAATAAAGCACTTAAGGTGGTCGCACGCATTAACCCTTTGTAAAGCTTGTTGTTAACAAAAGTGGGAACGACAAATAAGTCCAGGATTCAGATCACATGGCAGATATGTAGATTTGTATGCAATAAAACAAACAACAAAAAATCTACATGTGTTGTAAAAGGTACAAAAACAAACCCAGTGGTGACTGAGGAAGGGTCCATGAGTGTTGGCAACAGTGACTGGACAACCAAGGGGGGAAAAAAAAAGCCCCAACATATGCAAAGTTAAAAAAAAATGCATTATTGAGACTGGGTTGGAGCCAGCATGGAGAAAAATCTCTCAAGTTCTCATCAATAAATAGCATTGTGGAATTTGACAAAAGGAGAAAAAACAAAAAAAGCAAACCTATGTGAACCCCTCCCATCAGTTTATCCAGTGATATAAATGTGTTTGTCCATGTTGCTCCTAAAACATCACAGGTATGACCAGTCAGGGCAGCGACTGGTGGCCACTCATTCCTCTTTTCAGATTAAATGACACGACTCTTTAAATTCATTTTTCTCCAAATTGTGACATTTTGCAAACCTAGCCCACATAAAAACACTGAGGTTGTATGAAGCCCAACGTGTTCAGTCAATTCAATGTAGTTTCACTCCCACCTTTCTTTTATTCCACCCCTTCACAGTCATTATCTGTGGAGCAAGACAAAGGCCTCTAGCTTCTCGGGAATGTTTCCCTGGTAATCGAGACTGTGTTTGATGATAGCCCTGGCAGCTAGGCACTGCAGCGTGGTGTGGTTAATGGGCTGGATGACATTCCTGGCCAGCTCCTTCTCGTCCAGGAGGTCGCAGGCCGTTTGCTGGAAGGCGTTGGTGCTGTCAAAGTGAGTACCACAGGAAATCAGCAGTTTCATGATGTCAGGGTGGCCGTTAGATGCAGCTATATGGAGGGGGCTGGTGGGAATACAGATAACGGAGTATTATTATACTGCGTGGGTTGCCGTCCATGACAAATAAAAGAGTACAAAATGAAAGCTAAACCTGATCAAGACTAACCTGTTGTCATCTTCATCTCGGCTGTTTACGTCGGCCCCACACTCAAGGAGGATAGAAGCCACTGTCAGGGAAGGGAACTTGCAAACAGGGTAGCGTCCCACACAGGTAGTGTTGCGATCGACAGCCAGGTGAAGTGGGCTGTAGCCGTTCTTACCGCATGGCTGAAGCTTCAGGAATCTTAGGGTGTAAAAGATGGCACATTTTCAGTCAGAGGATAAAAACAGGGTGATGATGAGTTGCTAATATCATTGGTGTCACACACACCTAATATTATGTTACAGATCTACACACCTGTAGATGGTTTCCTTCTTGAAGTGGTCCTGCTCCGTTGTACACGGCACCTTCTCTAAAAGACAGATGAGGTGCAGGATAATCGACAGGGCTTTACTGAGCTGAGCCGGGTCAGGGGGCATTGGTCCAATTTGTTTCACTGCTCGCTCAATCTCCAACACGCTCTTGGACAATATTCCCATCAAGTCCTCAAATGACACAGATGTCCCCAAGAGCCCTTTAGCCCTGTCTTGTAGCATGAAGGAAAACAGCTCAGCGAATGACAGCAGACTGGAAGCCGTCATCGGGCTGAGGGGGTCCAGATTGTGCTGCTGCATGTCCAGAGCATACTTCCACAGATTGATGCAGCGCTCAAAGTTTCCGGAGTCGGCATAGACAGCACCTCGGTAACGGATGTAGTAGGATGTGTCTGGATGCTGCGGTCCGAGGATTCTCTCGCGGATGAGTAGAGCCTGCATGCGCATCTCATCTGGGTCAGATATCAGTCCATCCAGTTCTTCTCCATTTGTGACCTAAGGAGAAGATAAGTGTTTTTTTTTTTAGTATGGTCCAAGCATTGTAGTTAAATCTGTTTCTAAAGGCTCAAAAAATGTTCTAATTAATACATTTGTGCAACTTTTATTAATTTTCCTGCACAAAAACCTACAGCAAAATCAGTCACATTACTGAAGTCTGAACTTCCTTACATAAAATGTATCACTCTCTGCATTTCCAAAATGTCCTCATTGGCTGGTAAAAAGACTGACTCACCTCTCTTGCATAGTCGTATGCCATGATCAGCTGCTTCGGTTCCGCTTTATGGACAATGTTGTTACTGTCTACGTATCTCAGATCCATTGCTCTTTTCCAATATTTTAAAGCTCCGAGCAAATCCCTCTTCTTGTCTACAAATGTAGCCCCCAAGAGCTCCAAGGCATCGATGCGTTCCATGTGGCTTGTCTGCAGACGAAAGAATATCACTTTTTATAGATTAGCTCGTTTCGAAACATGTTAGTCCTGCAAAATTTATGCTGACAAACAAGACTGTAAGTGAAGGAAAGCCTGACCTGCTGATGCATTGTCAGGTAGTCTACTATGTTAGTGTGGCCGGTGACGCTGGCAGAGAGCAGTGGTGTCATGCCGTAGCCATCCTGCTCCATGCTTGCACCATATTGCAGCAACATTCGCATGATCTCCAGGCTGCCTGACTCTGCACAGTCATGAAGCGCTGTGTTGCCTGTAAATGCAGATAACAAAATGTGTAAGAACAGAAGTGCAGGATGTTTTATTTAAACTCAATCCCAACATAAACGAGCTTTATGTCAGCAGAACATCCAGTGCCAAATGTTTTAACGCATTATATGTATTTAAAACAACACATGTAAAACAATTAGGAACATCAGGAATATATTAAAGCTACTATAAGTTGACTCATGACAACTCTGGTACCGTTTGTGCTATGATGAACATGTACTCATAAATTAAGTCAGCTGATTGTACAATGACTCGTTGAAAGAAGGTGCATCAGGTTCACACTGTCTGTCCATGTAGTTTACAATATGTACAATCCTGACAACATAAAGGCCAGGCAGAAAACTCTTTGGTCTCCTGATTGTTTCTTCTGAACTAAAAGAAATAATTATTTTTTTAAAAAAAGGTTTTGATTTATTTTTAACAACGCTTTCACTTAATGGGCTTCGGTATCAAATTAATTACTGTCGTACTTCCCAAGAGGCCAATCAAAGAACAAACAATCAAAAACCTCTTAGAAGTTTTGTTTTGTTTCCCCTGTGCTATATTGAAGTTTTATTTTCTGTAAACCCAAATGGGCACCTGAATCAATCCCTTATGTTATAGTTTAAGGGGGAAAAAAGCATCCAATCACACGACTCACACCACAGACTGGATCCACAAACCCTTCTTCAGACCAAGTTGCCTTTATTTAATGTCATCTACTTGCCTCAGCTGTCTGTACATTATAAAATCCATTTTAAAGCAGGCAAAGAAACATACACCAGCTGGAGCATTGACAATATGCTTTTATTCTGTCAAAACTATATTAAAATTAGACTTGATAAAGCTTGGAGAGGGAGGGGGGGGGGTGTTTTTATATTTAAGTTTTATGGCATTGCACAGTTCAGAATAATATCAAATGTTTAAGGAGTCGTGCATTAAAGAACATGCTTTCCACAGGAGCATGTAAGTATGTTGAGCATGGCCTGGGTCCTCTCCAAAGCCTGCTGCTGTGACATTGGATACAGGGCCTTGTGGGATATGTGCTTAGGGTTGTTTGTCCTGATGGCAAGCTCATTTCCACAAACTAAACCTAAGTAGACCCAGAGTGTAGATAATATTTTCCAAACACATGGATTATTCTTAATTTTGTTTAAATGCCTGCAACAAGACCTCAGGGTACCTTATGCTCACACAAGGATGTACCTGAATAACATCCGGTCTGCTGATAAAATAACATAAAAAAGGAGAGAATTTCTGCTCCCTTGATGATCTATTTAATGCAGTTAAATTAGAGCAGATTGGCTTTATGATTCACTCGCCTTCTCACTTTTTTCCTCAACATCCCTAACCATGAATTACCCTGTTTTTTAAAGCACACTCTCATTATTACTCGTATCATAACTTTACTCTCTTGCCTTGGTTCAGCTGTAGTATGAAAGTATGAATGAACATAAAAAGACACCCTTTCAAAGTATTTGTTGCATATGCAGGTTCACACAGTTTCAGTAGAGGGGTGCTTATTCAGTACTCTAAACATTAACTTGACATCATACACAATTTAGCAGCTGATCAGTTCATCAGGTGAGTTGATGAAGATTATGCCAGAGAAGTATTCTGATCAATAAATATGTAGCATTTGGAAACTAACCTGTCAACCTAATTCATAGGACCTGCTTGCTTTAAGTATCATCTATAATTGTTTTCATCAACAGAAAAATGCAATCCTATTTTAAGAATGTAACCATCTTCAATCTGGGATGTACATTCAAGCCATTTTGTGTTTTCTTACTAGATAACAAAAATGTATGATTAAGCAATCCTGTGAACATATCAGTAACATATCTGTTTCTTTCCACATTATCAAATAGACCATGTGAAAAAGGAAAATTAAAAACCCTTTTAGACAACCAAGCAGAAAAAAGGTTGTCACTGTCTGTAGTGAAACCAGAAGTTCACATTAACATGTTGAGTCATTTCACATAGAAATATGCAAACACTTAAACTATGTCATGTGATTTTTTTCCCTACAAGTGTCTGATTATAAACCCACTTCCTAAGTTTATAAATATTTTTGCAAACTTTGTGATTTTCCTCTGCTTGCTATGAGATCACTTATAAGATCCCCATCAATTTCTTTCCTCACAAGTGACTGAAAAAAAACAAACCCAACCAATGTGAACCATAAGAGTATGCAGTGTATCAGACTGACCTTTTACACTTTTCCTGTTCACATCTGCACCTTTCTCCAGCAGGTACTGTGCTATCTCTTTGTGCCCCTTGTAGCAGGAAATCATTAGACACGTGTGACCATGTCTATTGGCAACCTCCAAGTCAGCACTGTGTTCCACCAGGTATTTCACAATGTCCAAGTGGCCGTCAAAGCACGCTGCTCTAAGGGGTGTTGAATTGGTGAGGGTTGTACTGTTAACAGAGGCTCCGTGACCCAGTAAGGACTGGACCACTTTCAGGTGACCCGCCGCAGAAGCAGCCCACAGCGGGGGGGCTCCCTCTATGGTCTCCCCGTCAAAGTTCACCGACCCACCGACCTCAACAGGAGCACTGCAGCACTCCAGCAGATACTCTACCAGATCGAGGTGTCCGTACCGGGCCGCCATCAGCAACGGTGTGGCCCCGTTGGTCTTCTCGCCCATCAACTTTGTCACCTCGTGTCCATCTTTGTTCTCCAGGAGTTTTTGAAGCAAACGGAGCTTCCCGTCTCTGGCTGCGTTAAATACCGCCGTCTTTAAATCCATGTTTGAAAGTTGTGTTTCACTTGTAAACAAAAGGGGGAAGGTGGCTGTTAGGCAACGGGACAACGTTCACTTGAGGTGTAACGTTGGAGTAGGCAGGTGGAGCTGGGAATCCTTTGTTTACAACAACCTTCGACTTTCTAGCTAACAGTGAATGTGGAAATTAGCTGGCAGTAACTTGATTAAAACGTCACCGCAGGGCTACTTTAAAACATTCAACTTTTAATAGCAAGTGGGCGATGTAAATCTGTAACTCTATAAATAACTAAGAGGTTTGAAACGACCCTTTATCCAATGATACATTTGCCGAGTTAGCCAGCTAGCTAGTCAACTTCCTTGATCAATTTAGCTAACCCTAGCTTTACGATACCCAACTACTTTTCACCTCTTTGACTGTTCAATCGAAACTCTTCCGCTGACATTTCTTCTTCCCGAAAAAACTCTTTCATGAGATCTGTTTCCTTCGCTTGTCATAGTTCCGCAGCATTGTGTTACTCCTGAGACGTTATTTATATTCACTCTCTGAGGGCCGAGCTGTGGAAATCCACCCCCACCCGTAATGCCGTACTGCTAGCTTAGCCTGGAAAAACGACGTTTGCCCAAACAAGCAGGGGATGTCCCCGGTGTCCAAGCCGCGTTTCTCTCTCACACGTCGACAAGGAAACGATAGGTTTTACCTTCCCCAAAACAGCGCGTAATACTTGTCCGTGTAGCCACTCAGCAAGCTGGTACGACGATAATTCGTAAAGGAGAAGGTAAATAAGGGAGGCTAAACCACCCACGACTGGATCGGATGATCACGACTCGGTTTCTGTCAAATCACAAACCTAACGCAGTCTTTTTTCTCTATGGGAGTAAATGACTGACGTGTGTCTAAACCAATCACAGAGCGGGAATCCTATGACGTAGCCATTGTGAAGGCGTAATATTGTAAAACATCTTAAACCTCTACACTACACCACCCATACACTCTCAACTTTATATGAAAGTGTGGAAAAAAAGAAAAATAAAACAGCTTAAAAAAGTCTACATGATCTCCATTTATTGGCTTTAGAAGTAAATGAAATACTACATTGAGAAATTATCTCTGCCTTGAATACATCACTCCCTACAGGATGTAAGCGGTATGACCAAAAACTGATCATGATTGAGTTTTTTGTACGTGTATGTGTTATTAAATGCTAGCAAATTAAATTAAACTTCATAACATTACCGTTTATTCAGCCATTCTGAAGTCAAGTTATTACAAAGCCTCAAACTTGTCCAAAAGTGACCTATCAGTGCACAACTTTGATAAAATACCAACATTGTACCACATACAAAAACCACGAACGGTGATAACAGAACAAGAAATTAAGCAAAGCTAAGTCAAAAAATGAGTAAAAACATTGTTATAAAGTCTTTAGTTTAATCAGCTAATCATCTCACTAAAAGCCGTTTCCCCCCCTTAATCACCAAAGATGCAACAAACTACACAAACTAAAATGGGTGTTTTTGGTCTTTTTCAATGGAGATGTATAAATATGGATCCAATTCTGTTGACTGACCTGATATCACACAGTCATTAATCATTAAAGTAAATATTATGCCAGGGAATATGAATCATTTCAGGTTTTGCAATTTGTAAAGAGGAGCAAAACTGAGTGTAATGTTTGTGAATCACACAACCCCATGTGCCCATTGGCTGGAGACACAGCTCCTGCTTCTGTTAAGCCACAAAAAGAAAACATATAAGAGGAAAACATCAAACAATTGTGTAAATCTTCCTTTCGATTCTTTCTGAAAACAATCCCAATAAGAGTGTACCAAAAATTAACGTAACCCATTATTAATTATTGTAACCCAAAGGTAGTGGAACTGCCGGATATTTAAGCATCGTATCCAACCAAAATGAGCATCAGTCCACAGAATAAATATACTATTACACTTAAAACAGAAAGAGCTAAATTACTAAGAGAACAAGAGTGTGTGAAAGCTGGTGTATTTAAAACAGCTGCATCCACTTTAACACAAAAATATGTCTAAATACAAAATCCAATATTACACCACCCTCTTGTCCCCTTACTATCACACAGTTATAATACTCCCCTCTATTTAAATATGTTTTAATTCACTTTGGTGCAATAAAACCAAATCATTGCTGTGCTCTAATGTATGATAAATGTAAAAAATCTACCAAATGATTTTTACTTTTAAAAAGGACTTGTTTCATTCAGTGAGACCTTCAACATTTATAACTTTAAACCATAAAACAAAATGATAGATTTTGTACAACAGTGTCAAGTTAACAGAGGATGGTTTTCTCTCTGTACAACAAACTCCCTCTAATAAATCATGTTAAATAACAAAGCTGATAAAAAAAAAGAAAAAAAACTCTTTCAATACAGAGGAGTCTAATAGATTGCTCTATTAGCAAATACCTTTGAAAGAAAGAGCCTTTCGCACTGGGAGACTCATTTCATAAAGTCTGCTACAGATAGATAAATATATCCACAGCACCCTCATAATATAAGAGCATTTTACCTAATCTTCCAACTTTACGCTTATTTCTGAGTGCAGTCCGGGCTGAAAAACGTATCAGACGAGGGGAAGGGTTGAAACAACAGAAAAAGACCAATAAAACAAAAAACACATTTAGACAGTCATATTACTTAAGGTTTGTTTCCACTATATGACCACCCTGAACTATCAAAAAACACAGTTACAAGCCACACCATCAAGCTTTCTTTTATTTCTTTTAACTTTACCTCTCAAAAATACCTCAAACCCAACTTTTTCCTCAAGACTAACTTGCATAAAGGTTTCAGGAACAGCAGTGGTGAATGACGATGGCGTGTCAGATAGTTAGATACGAGCCAATTACAAGCCAACACTGCTGTTCTGACTCACTCTATGCACGTGAACCATGTTAACACATAAAAAGAAATGCATCGCATCCTGGAGCTTTGAGACTGTTACGATCCAACACGTGTCATAGTGGTCTTCTTGTCAGAGAAGAAGCTTCTCAGTAAGACCACCTGGCTGATGCTGACCACCAGCAGGATCATGGCTTCACCAATGGACCAGAATGCAACACGAGTGTTGAGATCCTCAGCCCGACTGCGTCCCTGGGCCTCACGGAGGCGGAAGTGCGTCTGGTAGTCAATGACTGACTTCAGGGCTTCATGGATAGAGACGCAGGCTGATTCCATCTGGAAACGGTGAACAAAGACAAGTTAGGACAAATATAGCCAACAGGATCAGTTAGGCTTAGCTTTCAATAACACACCTAGTCATAAAGTGCATTTCTCTTTTTCAACCTGTTAAACTTTTTAAAATGTAAGCATGTAAATAAACATTAGCTATCTCAGTAGTTATAACATCCATATACCCATCGTGAGATGAAAAAAAGGAAGTAAATGCTTACATGTATGGCAATAACGCCACATTTAGTTCAGTGTAATTTAGTCCAACTGTGTTGACAATAAATCGGTTTCTTTCCAAACAATTCCCTGAGAGTAATGCTTTCCAGTTAAACGAATCCGATAACTCCTTGAATGTAATTTTTCCCCACCATTATACTTTCCACTAAGCAACCTAAATCAAACCCTTTGTTAGTGATTGAACGCACGTATTGCCGCACTGTACTGTATATCATGAACAAAATACAGAGATGGAGAAGTGTACAGTTCCTGCAATTGATCTATTACACAAAATATACTGAATCTGGGTTTATTTCAGTACGTTTAAAGCATAATGTTATTTTCTGTACCCATGAGCATCACACATACAGCTCACCTGAGTGAGAGCGGTGACCCTGTTCTCATTGGGGAAAAGTGGAGGGTCATCTCCGACCTGAAAATCAAAGTAAACCGTCTTGTGTGTGAAGGTGGAGAACTCGTTGCTGAAGCAGAACTTGAAGGTCCCGTTCTTTGCTGCTGTGAAGGTAAAACTGTCATACTGCTTCTTCATCTCTTTGTAGAGAGTCGTGCCATCTGGATCTTCCAAACGGCAGTCCACGTCGTAGTGACCACCAGTTACTACCTGGGAATTGAAAAGAACAGGAAGAAGATGTAATGAAATAAAATTCACACGACTTTTTATTATTTTAATTGTATGTGTTGTATAAAGTTACTGATACAACACAATTATCTTGATGTACAATAACCGGATTACTCTATCACTGGAAAAAAAATGGCTTCCTATTATGATGTATATAGTAACATAGTGCCTAAAGATAATACACCTACCTGAAACTCCAGTGTACATTTAGTGCCGATGATGATGTCTTCGTAGAAACACTGCTTAGCGTTGTCTGGCAACTCAAAAGTTAGCTCAGAGCCGAGCACCCATCCACAAAGCAGCTGGGCCCACAGCACCTGCAAAAGCACCCGAAGCGATCCGAACATCTTCAAGACCGAGAGCCACAAGCTACGAATGAAAACCTGACGAAATAAACACAAGAAGACATAAGACTGAAACAGATAAAGATGGTGGTAGAAGATAAAATAGGCTACAAAGCAAACCCGGACATTCATTTCAACGACAAATAGCTAGCTTAAAGCTAGCTTGTTGGCCTTTGATTTTTTTTAAGACAAAAACAGCTTGGCATTTTAAATATTTTCCTATATTAAGTTTACTCATGGATATTTCGTGTATGTGTTATCAGTGTAATCAAAGTGAATGCAAACAGTGACGTTTTTTAATATCTAAATTTGCCACAGGCTAAATTACCTTCTCACCCAAGTCCTCACCCGGATGCGACAAAATGCTAGGAAACGTAGTACAAACCTTGAAACATCATTGGCTGTGAATTGTAAAAACCCGCCTTGCAGGCTCCCTGATTGGTCAGGAAAGGAAAGGGGGAGGAGTTCGGGGATCACGTGGAACACGTTCACAGAAACGTACCTTCCTTTTTACAATATAATCCAACGTGGCTGCTTCCGAATATACAGTTTTGACAGTGTTATATCAAAACTATGCCATTTTAGGCTGTCAATTCTTGGTAGTTTATTCAGTTAAATGTTTACGAAACAAATGCTTTAGGAAATAAATACAAAATAAAAAATTACTTGATATTAGATTGCACTATATTATTGAGGTCATTAAGTAACAATCTGATTTAAAAATGTAGAAAATAATTAAGATGACATCATCAGATAATTTGCAGGGGATCCTTACATGGTAAATAACAATGAATTTGACTTGTGGACCTATTGGGGTGGGGTAATGCTATATATTTTTACTCTTGTTTGGAGTAAAATCCAATAATCTGATTTTTACGAATGTGCTGTATGATCTGTTAAATCTGCATACAAAACTTGTTGAGTGCCTAATCTGAGACATAATCTCCAAAAACAAGTAGATGCACTTTGGACTGTTGTGATGAAGAGTTTCAGGGCAACAGAAGAGTCCATGTTATTTACCAGCAGGATCAACTGATAAAGAGATAGTTCATAATCAAGATAAACAATGAAATAACACACCAAATCCTAAAGAAGTTGAAGAGGAATCAAAGAGGATGCAGAAATGAGGGAATGAGGCAAAAAAAGTGGATATTAGGAAATTAAAACAATGTCTTTCAACTACTCTAAAGGGTATCCTGAGATTGTTAGCAAACAAATGGAAATGCAAGCAATCATTACGCTAAAACCTGTTCTAGTAATGCTCAGAGAGTAGCATTAAGGCCACAGACAGGAGAGTCCTCTGTAAACCAAACGTAGAGCTCATAATGCCATGTGACAAATTTTTACATTAACAGCAGTGTCCCAACAAGAACAATGAGGTGGTTCCCCAAAACAAACTCTTCATCACCAGTGAACTGTAAAAGACTCCAGTGTGTGAGACAGGGACTTCATGAATAATAAAAAAATATTTAGAGGTGCAGCAAGAGATATAGGCGAGTAAAACGTTAGGGATGTGTGGCCAAGAATGAAAAAGTTCACCAGCTTTTAGTTAAGGAGGGATCAGACTGATCAGTCTGGACGGGGATAAGGAACTGGGACATGTTTATCTAATTCAGAACAACTTTAAACCCCAGCCGGTTCTGTTGTTTAGGGAACTCTATTATATCCCGTGCATATCACCATAACTATCTTTATATTATACTATTTATAATTAACAAACCACAGTTTGTGAGATGGAAATATGTGACATGGGGGTCGGCGATCCCCATCTGTTCATCACCATTTCTCTTCACACTGAACACCAAATCAACTCTGAGTCCTGCATCTGCAGAAACACTGATGACTCTGCTGTTGTGGGTGTATCAGCGATGGACAAAAAGATGATAACTGATCAGTCAGGTTGTGAGATGGTTTGGTAACAATCACTTCTTCTTTAACATAAGCAAAACTAGGAAAAGGAATCAGAGTGCAGAGCTCTGCCAAGCAGCTCATTTCCAACGGTATTGTGATTTCCACCATTATAGTCCTACATTTATTTTATATGTCTACACTAGTAGATTCCTGGATGCAGGTATAAATACTAATACATTGCCCTGATTTGCAATGATAAAGAATCCCCCAAAAAGTCCCTGGATCTTCCTCACTCCAAAAATATAATGAAAAATAAGTTAAACAAAGACTCATCAGAAATAAAAGAAGGATAATAGAAAAGTATCCAGTAGCTTATGCATATAGTTGCTAACAAACAGACATCAATGCATCTGTTGTGGAAAGCACAATCAGCTTTGCAGCCATCTGTTGGGACAGCAGCAGAACCAAAGACTTAAAATGATCCGGAGATCATCCATGCCTGCAGCAATCACCCCCTGCAAAAAAAATATTTATTATTATTTATTGTTGTTTTATTTTTCAAGAATTATAATAATAAAAAATTCTCTCTGGGATTAATAAATTCATTATTGTACTGATAGCCCCACATTTTGAACACTAAATGATCTGTTTAAACTCCCTGGAAAAATAAAGTTTCCCCATCCTTCAAACCCAACAGGACACTGCCAACAAAACAAAATTACTTCTAATCACAGATATACTGTATAGTCATGGTCTGACTTATCATTGATCAACTGTCTGCTTCTCCAATTATCTTGTCTGCTTACTAAAAGTTAAGTCTCAGTCTAAGGATTGTTGCAGAAAATGAATCCCTCACTTTTTTTAAATTTATTTATAGTATCCCAATATTACTTAATTAGGTGTCAATGGTATATATTCATTTATTCATCTTCTAAACCTCTTATTCCATTTCAGGGTTAATTCAGGGTTGCAGAGAAGTTGGATACTATCCCAGCCATTAGCAGGTGACCGGCATAGTATCACACTCACTTCTAGGAACAAATTAGAGTGGCTAATTAACTTAGCACACATTTCTTTTGATGGGGGGGAGGAAGCTGGAGTACGCAAAAGGAAACCTAGACATACACAAGGAGAATATGAAAATTCCCCATAGAAATACCACTGTTTAGAAAGGCTGAAGCTCAAACCAGCAACCTTCTTACTGTGGGGAAAGTGCTAAAAACTAATTTCTTTACTACATTATCTGTGTGTATAACTGATTGCAATAGCACACATGCAGTAATAAATATAAACAGTAGATTAAACATTTTCTCCATTTCTCTCGCACACAACCTCACAAGCAATAAAAACACAATTTGCACAAGTTTATTCTCTGCAACTGTGTCTAATAGAGGTTCTGCATCTACCTCCAGCTATAACAGTTTTATTTTACATCTTGGAATTTGTGTATCTGTAAATGTTTTTGCATTTTTGTATAGTTTTATTTTGGATTTTTCAATAGTATCTTACTCATTTTATTCTTGATCAGTAATGTGTTCATAAGTCATGCATGAAATTGTGATACAAGTCACAACCCTGGTGTAGATGTGTGCGTCTTCCTGTCGGCTGACCCAAAATCCAAGTCTCGCGTGAACTCGAAATAACGTCAAGGGAGGGCTGCATGGAGAGCTCAAAAGGCATAACAAAAGCCACACAATATACCTAACTGGCGCTGGTCGCTCTTTTATTTTTTATTATTTGTCCACCAAAACTACTTGCATCAATTGTTGACATAGATTTAGAGGCAATTTTATACACATTTTGCATGATGCCGAGTAGCACGTCTTTGCTGGAGGCCGATGAGGGAGAGTCCGAGGTACCACCGCCGCTACTGCACGCCTTCACCGGTATGGGCCTTGAGGAGCACCACGGCACCCAAAGCCAGACTACTGATCAAGCGGATGAGAGTATTTCCTTTCACCACCACCAACTCCCACCGGTTTCTCATTATAGCCTCGTTGGTACGGTCCTCGACTTGAAACCTCTTTCGCTACATCGACCGCCTTCGGGAGATGAAGTCAACAAAACGGCAGCGCCGGAGGACGACGAGCCCGACGGTATGGCGTCCGATACTCCGGGCAGCACCGGTTGTTCACTGCTACCGCAGGCCCACCGCCACCAGCACCTCTCATCAGGGCCGAACTGCTCTTTAATGCCATCCGGAATGGAGACGCCTCATGTCGAGACGGTATTGCTGTACAACGGAGACGACCGGGATGATAATGCGGTCGGAGGCAGCGCTTTACCTCCGCCTAACAGCATAGCGATGCTGCCACCCGGCGTGTGCGTGGAGCCTGGGTACGAGGCCGAGCCTTCGCTCTTGAACCGGCGAAAGAGCGTCAATACTACCGAGTGCGTGGCCGTGCCGAGTTCCGAGCACGTCGCCGAGATTGTGGGAAGGCAGGGTAAGTGTCTTTTTCCATTTTATTTTTCTTTTTTTTGTGAACCAACATTAAGTTACGACGAGTATACGGACAAAACGTGGTCAAACAGATGGAAACAAACAAAAATAAAAGAACACAGCTTATAAATTTTAATTATTTGTATATGTTCTCGCGTAAACTTTGCATTATGTGGTTTATTAAGCTATAGGATTTGACGTTAGCTCGGGAGTAGTTAGCTTAGCACTCCTAACTGGGTCAACACCACCCTCACTTAACCTTAAAAAAAGTTCGCATCTTATATATACTGTGACAATATATCGCCCATTTACTTTATTATAATTTGGCATTTCATCTATATTTGTATATATACATATTTATCTGTGCTTCACGGACAATTGGCGGATAATAAGCTGTGGGTTTTTGTTAAACCGGGCTTTGCTTTGTCTCGGAGCAGATCATAAAGAACAGTGTGTTGGTCACCATTGCTTTGCCACATCAGCTTTAGTTTGTCCTGTCCGCACTATATACGGTTTACACGCATGCTTTGTGTTTGACTTCAACTTTTGCAAACATCTCTCGTGTTTTATGGGAGTTTTGCGCAAACTTTACACAAATTACTTGTAGGGAAAGGAGAATAATATGAAGTGTTTTGGCGCAGTTGGGGGAGGGTGCACACACGGTGGTGTTGACAACAGGAAAAGGCTGGTAATGATGTTGGACTCTCAACCACTACTGAAAGGAATATTTAATTCATAAGCTGAGCAGCCTTTAAATGGAATTAATGACAGGAAATGGGATTGAGATGTTTGAAGGGAGGAGATATTGTAATGTTTTTTTTCTGTTCACATATGTCAGTATTATTTAGAAATAAGGACTCCCAGAAAATATATGTAGAATCACTAAAATCACAATAAAGATTTGCATAATTTATGCAGTTAGGGATGCACTCTCTTGCACTTTTGCATTGTTTGCAAAAAAAGTAAATAATCAGGAATACTAAGTCCAACCAGAAATTGTTTTATGCAGTTTAACTAAACTAGATGATGCTTTTTTTTCTGTTTTATTTTATTTTTTAAACTTGTTTCTAAATATCATCCTGAGCCTTTTCTACCTGCCTCACTCTGAACAGATCACCGATCAATCACAGGGCCAAAGAGAGACAAACAACCACTCACGCTCACAGTCACTCCCTGGGAGAATAGAGAAATGCCAGTTAGCCTACGTGTATGTGTCTGAACTGTGAGGGAGTTGGTGCTAACTTGGCCATGCATTTGGAAAAAGAAAAGGAAATAAGAAATTGTAGCGTTGGATTTGGCTCGGAGATGAAAACTGCTCTGACTTTATTCACAAACCTCATGTTACATATTGAGGTCAAGGAGTAAAGATTGAGGCAAAATGTTTTGATTTTAAAAATACTAATCCACTGGTTGTGTAATAACCTAAAAATGTACCCACGTGTGGGCTCTGGTGCAAATAAGGTTTATTGAATAATTCTTTTTACATTGTGACAGTCATGCTGCTTTATTCTCAGAAACCTGGTTTCTCCACACCCAAAATAAATAGAGTAATTAGATCTAACACATTGTAAGAGTAAATCATCAATATTCCAACTTTTCCTTGTCTTT